>JADLZN010007907.1:213280-264796 GCA_018155175.1 Sinocyclocheilus anophthalmus
GGATCTTCATCCCCGGAAAAGTCTGGCTCACCCTCCGATGCTGAAATCGACATCTGATCGTCGGGGGGAGACCCAGAAGAAACAAGTGGTACCCCCCGGGAGGGTCCATCCTGCTCTACTGAAAGCTCCGCTGGTTTCACAGTGCCAGCGGGTTCGGGCATCCCCGGAGGGGAATACCTCACCGTGACCGTAAGACCAGTCCAACCACTGCCAGAAAAAGGGCGCCCCTTCAAGAGGGAAACCCGGCTGCCTCCAAGGGAACCCCAATTAGGCATGGCAACGGTCACTCCGCCACAGACCATGCAGGTAACGGATTCTGTCCGCAACTCCGAGATGGTCTGCCCCCGCATGGGGGCATGGTCATCCCGACAGCCACCTCACGGCTTCATAAGCATCAGGCACGAGAGGCAGCGACCGGACCTCGCCGGCACCATGTAACGACCGCACCAGAACGCACGGAATTATGACATCTTTAAAGACGCTCTTTAAAAGACGTTCCACTCCTCGAAGCTCTTTAGTATGGAATTTGCTTATCCTTTTTTATAGGCGTGTGCTGAATCGCACAGGGAGATGGCCGTCTGCAACACACAACAGGGGTAGTGCAACCTGCGGTGTAGCAACCCACTTCGACACGGGAAAACTCACCACCGCTGAAAGCGCACGTCCACCGCACAGAGCCCACCGAAGAGCGTGCTTGCTGTAGTTTATCACTACTGCAGAAGTCCAGGAGCAGAACGCTAAAACCGCGCGCTCCGAAGCGGAAAGTCTTATAATGCCTGCATTCTGGCTGCCTACTTATACTCCCAGCTGTGATCAGCGGCAGCTGGATGCATTAATCGCATGCCAATGTGCATTGGCTCGGTTTTTTTTACACTCGAAGTAGATTGGTCTCTCTAATCGAGATCCCAATTCGTCGGTCCTCCGACGTGACGTCGAGAGTGACCGACTGAAAGGGAACAACACAGCAGTCGGAATAATCCAATTTAAATGCAAAAAGTGCCCAATATAAGTGATAGGAAAAAGTAACGTAATTAGCAGGTATTTCACACTCTTTCATGCACACATAATGACAGTAAAAACTGTGTCATTCATTGGTATATAGGCCTCCTTACTATGATAGACGAAAAAATAATAACAACAACAAACTTCGTGTCGCTCTATAATTTTACTCAGAACTAGAGGAAGCCTCTTGTTAAGTTAATATTGTAGAACATAATACAGATGTTTGCACAGTCAAAACTAATCAAGTCTAGCAGTTTTCAAGGATTTATCAATCTGGCCCGTTTAAAAGATAAAAGACAGGATTGTATAAACCGACATATTTAGTTTCGGTTTTGATTAATTAATTCAAATGTGCTTTGATTTCGGAGTTGCAGTGATAGAGCCTTCGTGTCATCTCACTCCACAGTAATTCACATTTTGATAGTTGAGTCACTCTCCCACTCTTTAACTTATATTTAGGCATTGTGGTTAGACTACTTGAATATAGCCTACAGTCATACTACATTCAAAATCAGATACGTTATAACTTATCACGCTAAAAACTTGTCACTGATGAATCATAACGTGTCTGCTGAGCCATCGTGATAAGTGAGGTTGTGGACGTTTACATCAGCACCAGCGCCTCTGCAGTGTGTGTGTGTGTGTGTGTGTGTGTGTGTGTGTGTGTAGACGTGTATGGCAGATTGGATGCAGTACAGGCATACTTGGGCTTGTTTGTTAAACAATTAGCATATGCAATTATATATGAAATTTGAAACGCAACGCCCCAAACCAAAAAGAAAAGAAGCCCAAATTTTACCCGAAAAAATCTAATTCAAAACCGCCCAATCTGGCAACACTGAGGTGGTGTTGTGACACACACCGCACGACCTTAATGTGGACCTCTAGATGCCAAAACAGCGTCGGACAATCTTCTGAATAACCAGAGCCAATGCCAATTCTTTATTTTATTTTACTTGTTTATCTATGTGGAAAACCCCCCACTTTATGAGAAACATCTCTTAGTAATTACATTTTTAAATTAATTATATAGGCATATTAACCTCACGTGGATGACTATCTTGGAACTGACAGGATCTTGAATAGGCCTAGATGCATAAACTAATCTGACTACCTAATATGAATGATCTGAGTGTGAGATGCTTCGTTTGTCATGTTCATATTAATATTGTCATGGTGGTAACACAAATTAAAGCGAGTTGACTGCCCACAAGGCAATCAGCTCTACATCAGATGAAAAGACTGCGGAAGTGTGCAAATGTAGCCTACTTGAGCAATCCCAGACTGATTTCACCCAGAGTGTCTGGAACAGGCGTCTGCTAGCTCCTCTTTAAAGAAGAAAAGGTAAGCTTTTTAAAAACGAATTTCAATGTTTATCATATCAATATGTGACAAAATTATCTGAAAGTGATTTGAAATATATTTTGTTTCATTTGCTTTAAAATTATAGCCTATATTTAAATTGTTTATTTATTTTTAAATATATATATATATAGAACTCTTTAATCATAATGTTGAATTTCTAACAAATTTCCAAAAAGTGTTTTTAATTCAGTACTTATTTTTCCATTGTTTGCTCGCAGAATAGTGAAATCTAAATGAAGGCTGTATTACTGTGAGCAATTAAATTAGCATATCATGAAATGATTTGAAATAGTTGATAACGTTCTGAGATGTTGCATGTGAATGGGCAACTCGTTGATTAAAGTACTTCATTTATGTTTGCATATCAGTGTGCGTTTCTGTTCTTCTCATTTGTGTGTAAAAGGGCAAATGATCTATTAGCGTTTATTTCCAGGTTTCTCTTGACATCACAATGAGCAGTCGAGTGGATGATGTTATGCAGCTTTGCTGTGAAGTCTCGGCCAGCAGGAAGATGAAAGCAGCCATGAAGAGCTCTGGAAAGGGAGCTGCAGCGGCTGGTGGAGGTGCTTTTGTAGGGGGAATGGTTGGAGGCCCAGCCGGAATAGCTGTTGGTAAGACCATGCCCCTGATTCCCATGCAATCCATGAACTTTCATCTACTTTCATCACAGGGTGGTGTTATAATATCTTCTTTAATGGCCTAGTGCAGTGTTAATCAACCAATTTTGCTTTCAGTATAAGGCTACTCCTTCATCAACACCAAAACAGATCAATAATATTATAATTACAAATCTCTGTGCAATTACACATACCGTGGTGCCAAAAGATATGCCACTAGTATTTTCACCAGCTAAAATGGTTTCAAGTCAGTTATTTCTATCTTTTGCTGTAGTGTGTCAGTAGGACATATCAGTTTACATTTTCAAACATCAATTGCATTAATTGTAATAAAGATGTTTGTTTGCACAAAGAGTCTGACAACAACCAGTTCTCCACACAGAGATCTGATCTCATCAACATCCAGTCTGTCCTGAGCATGACATAGAAGAACGAACAAAAATGAGACGACGAAATCCAGAAGAACTGTTGCAACGTCTCCAAGATTCTTCATGAGACCTACCTGCACAGCGAAAAACATGTGCCGTGAACCTAGAGGGCAAAAGCTGCTTTACACGCAAAGGACGCTCACACCAAATGTTGATTTAATTCAGCTAATAGAAGTTAATTGATAAAGAAAAACTATTTATGTCATAATTTTTGACAGCATCCTCATTTTACAAGGCAATATTTATTGCCTAAAACTTACAGTACTAACAGTAACAGTACTGTAGCTTTGCAGGTAGGTTTCTTCAGGTGTCTTGGAGATGTTGCCGTAGTTCTTCTGGATTTAGTCTGTCTCACTTTGTTCTGTTCCTTCATGTCAATACAAACTGATGTTTCCTACTGACACGCTACAGCAAAAGATAGAGATAACTGACTTAAAACCATTTTTTAGCAGGTGAAAATACTAGCGTTCTAATGATTTTGGCCACCAAACTGTATATATAAGCTATGCATTATATCTAAATTAAAATTATATATAAATAAGATGCAATGTTATTACAAATATATAATATATATAAACATACATTTAAAAAAAAACACACGGGGGATTTCATTGTTTTCCTTATTTTCATCGTTGTCATGCCTTTATACTTTACTTTAAAGGTAGAAGTTCAGTTTTTATATCGTAATTAAAAAGCTGGCATTTTATATAGTTATTTTGTAACAAGCTATAGCTATTTACTCTTACAAACAAAGCTACTTTAATCATCTTCTGTGTATCTCTCAATCTATATTACTATATATTATTTATAATATGTTTTTATAACACTTAGGTGTATACTTTGGGAGGTCCCTTTGATCATGGATGACCAGCGGCCAATTCAAACCTCTTCCTGAGATCATCAAGGAGTTGCCTTCAGAATATAAGGAGAAACTGTACTCTGATGTAATGGGTGCATTGGGCACACTTGACTGGACAGACGTGGCTGGCCTTATTGTTCTGGTTATGGGCAGTGCCACTCTGCAAGAGCAAGTGCTTGCTGCTATACTCACTTATGCCGAAAAAGAGCTCAAGGCTGAAGTGCAGTATAGAAACCGACCACTAGAGGGTATTGACTGTCACCAGCCAGTTGTTCTCAATCCTGCATCCTGTTTCTTTTGTAGCCAACTCGTGTTTCTGTTTCTCTGCAGCTCCTGTTCAGCCTCTGTTTTTAAGGCAATAGCCGATTTGCCTAATATGAGACATTGAGTTATTTATGTGCATAATGCAGGTTGGTCCAATAAAGCAGGTTAATTTGTGGCCTGATCTGTGTTGGTTTTCGGTACCTCCTGTGGTGCAGTTAAAACCAATAAAATTGTATTTCTGATTTTAAAAACTTAAAATGTATTGTTTATTTATTTATTTTTTTTAACAATGAAGTGAGTAGGACCTATCATTTAAAAAAAAAAGTGTCAAATGACGGTGCATGATTTATTTTATTTTTATTTTTATCCACAGGAACATTTTTGTAGCTTTTCGTTTCATGCCAGGTGAATTTTATTCTGGATAATAGTTAATCAAACAAACATAGGCTATCTAATAAGTCTTCTTCGCCGGCTAAAAGCAGTCAACGATGTTCAACTGGTTAAAGACCCGCCTATGAACACGCAGAGAAAGTGCACATCAAAACATCGCTTATGAATATGAGACCGAAAGTAACTTTCACTTGCCAAACACTTGCTCTAGGTCAAAGACAAACAGGTAAGAACTGGAAAATGTCAAATATATTTACATTATAATTAGGATTTACAGCGCGTCATTAATTTCTCAAACAACAATTAAACGTAGCAATGCCTCGGAAAACGCGAAATGATTGAAGAAATGTTTGTTTAATTTGTTTTATATCTGTGTGTGACAATCGTTTATCGTTGTCTATCGGCAGGTTTTGTAACACGTCCAAATGGCAAATCTAAAAGATGATATAATTAAACTTTGCTGTGAAATTTCCTCGAACAAGAAGATAAAAGCAGCATTTAAAAACTCAGCGAAAGGAGCTGCAGTTGTTGGAGGAACTGCTTTTGTTGGAGGGCTGATCGGTGGTCCAGTCGGTTTGGCTGTTGGTATGTTTATGCGTGTTTTCCTTAAATCCGCATCTTTTCCCCCTCTTCAGTTCGTCTAGTTCAATTCTCACCACATGATGCTGCTGTTGTATTATTTTATTCATTTGTATTTCTCGAGGTGGTGCTGTGGGAGGTGTGCTGGGAGCATGGATGACCAGCAACCAATTCATGCCTCTTCCTGAGATCCTCATGGAAATGGCTCCTATTCAGCAGGAGCAACTGTACTCTGATGTCATGGCCATATTGGGAACACTGAAGTGGACTGACGTTCCTCAGCTAATAGCTAAAGTCAATAAGAATGCCTCTCTACATGAGCAGGTGCTGGGTGCCATACTCAATTTTACTAAAAACCAACTCAAGGCTGAAGTGCGGTATGAAGACTGAGCGCTGGAGAGAAGGCTAAATGTCACTGGTTTAGTTTAGGTTTTATCTCTTTAATGCATTCATTTATCTTTTACTGTGGGATACTTAGGTTTAGCCATTGATTTTAAACTTTTTATAACTTTTGAACTACCTATACTTTTATGTTAGAAATAAGTATGCTTCTAGATGTTAGGGTATTTATAGCTGACCATGGTTGAAACACTGGCGTATTTGTTTCAGAAGTTTGTGCTTTTAAGGACAAACTAGAAGAACAAGTTGCTAGTAGTTTGCATTCTTCATGTCATGTGTGAATTTTTAATAAAACTGTGTAAGATATCACTAGTAGAACTTGTAAAATAGGCCTACCTGTTTAGGCCAGACAGTTTACATGTGCATGATCATACATGATCAAAAGCAGATCTTCTCTTCATTATTTTAAGTTATCAATGCAAAATGTGTAATGTGTCACTGCATGTTGACATGAATGCATAAAGAAATACATATTGGTAGATAATAAATCAACTGTTATGTTTTTTCTTGTTCTGAATAATTTAAAATGTGAGAAGCAGTTACGTGGGTGAAAATGCCTTCGTCTCAGAGGAGAATGGCCAGACTGGTTTGACCTGATAGAAAGGCAAAAATGATTCTAATAACTATTTGTTTCAACCGAAGAATGCAGAAGAGTATCTCTGAACACTCAACACGTCGAAACCTGAAGTAGATGGGGTAGGCTATATATAGGCTAGCAGCAAAAGACCACATCAGATGCCACTCCTGTCAGCTAAGAACAAGAAACTCAGCAGGACAATGCGGCATGTCACAAATCTCTTACCTCAACTGGTTTCTCGCACATGACCATACCGGCGCAGGCTGTGCCAGTGTCGAGCGCACAGGCCCTTGCACCCCTATAGAGCCTTGATCCTGGCCTGCCAATTTTAATGTCGTTGTCCTATTTTTTATTACTGTTTTTCCACCCTTTTGTACTTTAAAACTAAAAATATTGATGAACAGTAAGCCTCTGTGTTAGAATGAGTAAGGATGACAACATTTGTTTTTAAAACAAGTTAACTTTTAGGCTGGTCGCTTGTCAATGTCAAAATGTTTGAGATGGCCAATCAAATCAAAGAATGCGGGTCTTACTGTCACTGTCACAATGCAACGAGAGTTCGTGGAAAGTACTGTAGGTATTAGAAAACTGTTTTACGATAGAAATGTTCAGCGACCGACAGTAGGCTGTAGACAATCTAGTGATGCAAACTACTCTACTGTTTATGAAATGAACGTGACAAGAGACGTTTGCGTTTTCGACTACGACTAGACATACGAATAAGAGTGAATGGGCACATTTAAAATAAAATGATTTTTTTAAAATAGTGTAAATTGATTACTACTTCATATGAAGAGTTCAGATGCAAAAGCCTCTAAGTGCAGTTTGAAATGTTCTTCTAAAATGAGCATTTTTATCAGGCTCCTATGTGTAGGTTCAGACTCAGTAATTTCACTTTAATGGCAATGAATATTTTCTTTTCTTTTCCATCAAAGTAAAATAACTGATAAACATAGCAGCGGGCAATTGATGTCAAAAAGATGTACAAATTGACATCAAACATTGACGTCAAAAAAAAAAGGTAAAAAAATTGATGTCAAAAACTTGATGCCAATATGACTTCCACACATTGACAGGGTTCCTACTCTTTCATGAACGCCAGATTCAAGGACTTTTTAAAGCACCATTTATTTTATATCAAGCACCGCTCAAATTCAACGAAAGACCTCTTACAGTACTTAACATTTCACTTACACTTAACATTTACATTAAAAATGTCAGCGTAATGAGGTTTTGAATGTGTAGGTTTCATAAATTTAGACCATTTTGAGCAGTCGTGTTCAAAGGAATTTAGAATTTCTCAAATATTGATACAAATATATATTCTGGCATCAAACTGTTTTTTGCTGTAATTCTGAATTTCTCAATTTTTTAATTAATAAAAAGTGGTTAAACAGGGCTCTACGCTTACTTTTCTATTTAGGAGCACTGTCAGTCACAGTCAAACATTTCAGGAGCACCTTCTAATCAATAATCAAAAATTCTGATCAAATATTAGCCTTCCCATTACAAGATAATATTTGACTCCTTAAAGTGATTTACAGGGAATTTTGTTTTTACCTTTGTAATGGCATTTTTCTAACTTTATTAAAATTGTCATCTTTTGTCAAATTCAAAAATATATATATTTATAAGCTTTTTAAAAAAAAAATACAAAAAAAAAAAAAAAGAAAAAAAATAGTTACCTCAACTTAATTAGTATTAATAAATAAATTTGTACTACAGATGTGGCACAGAAGAACACAAAAGTGGCTTGTAGGTGTATTTTCAGATCGTTTAATGAGGCTCAGCGGTCAAATGAGTGCAATTAAATTCATAACTGCATGTTGAGGTTAATGTTTTAAATATAAAATTTTGAATATAGAAATATTAAATGATTTAAATAACAGAAAATATACTTTAAAATGAAAGTAAAACTGTAGGTGGCGGCAAGTCACTGATTTTATCACTGAATCATTCATTCAATTGATTCGTTCGAACGACTGATTCATTCAGGAACGAAGCAAGTGACTGTGAGTTTAACTTACTCACCGCATCGCTTCAAAAACATGGAAGTACGATAGAAACCTTTGAAGCTCCCCTCAGCGCAAACACAAATATGCTGATTGGGTCATTTGCACTAGTGCTCCTAAATATTTTTTCATAGTCGCACTCAGTAGTTTTCAGTCGCAAATGCACTGCTTCTCCATAGGTTCATGCAGGGCTGCGCATCAGCTTGCGCTAAGTTTTTTTTCTCGCGCTACCCCATCTCCCGCCCAATCATTAGCACTGTTTCTTTTTGCCTTTGACAGCGCATATAGGAAAATTTTTGAAATAGCACCATTCTACTAAAAATGTATTTCAAATTTAATTCAAGCACCTATGTTTGTTTTCAAGTACTTTCCAGGCCTTGAATCCATGTGTCTGATTTTCAAGTAGTTCAAGAAGCATGGGAACAGTGCACTGATGTCCTTTTCTAGACCACCAAAATAACGACACAACAGTAATAAATGTAAGAAAAGTTTTATTCATCAAGCAACAATTCAAAAATACAAATTTTAACTGGATTTTGTATCTCCTGAAAGGACTACAGTACAGTAGCCTACATGTAAATCAGAGATAATGAATTACAGTTCAACACTGTAAAAAAAAACTGTAAAAAAATGCATATTAAGTAAATTTACATTTCCAAAAACAGTATGCACATTATTTTTACTGTAACATTCATACCATTATTATGTTATCAACTCAATTTGTACTGCACGTTTCATTTTAAATGTACAATTCAAGCAATTCTTGAGAATCACAGAGCATGTGTCAAAGGCCTGAAAGTCCGAGACTAGTGGCCTGGTCTTACTATTTTCCTCAAAACAATAGTCCTCCCAATGTTCTAGATATGATTATGGCCTTGTTTGGTATAAATAAAAAGGTTAGTTAAAAAATCCCATGTAGAAACAATGAATAGCCTCCTAATAACCCCCATCCACTTGATTGGCTCTATGACTCTCTCTCCTCTCCACCTGTAGCTGGTGTGTGGTGAGCGCACTGGCACTGTTGTCTTGTGGCTGCCGTCGCATCATCCAGGTGGATGCTGCACACTGGTGGGGTTGCGGAATAGACCCCCCCACATGATTGTAAAGCGCTTTGGGTGTACAGCAATACACAATAAAGCGCTATTTAAATGCATCATTCAATACATTCAATGATACAGAGAAAGAGAACAAAGAGGTTTTTTTTTTATTATTATTTAATAAAGAAAAAAAAGTTTATTTCATTGTGAAAGTGCATGGTATGCTAGGCTGCCCGTGAAAGCTTTTTTTTCCAGTGTACATATAACAGCCTATAGTTAATATAGCAATATCAACAGTATAAATATCTAGATTTTTCCCCTTGCAATATAACCCCCCAACCCGCAACAGAAAAACTGCCCACCCACATATCTGCCAGCCCGCCCTTCTATAGCTGTCAAGAACCGGGCCTGACTGGAAAGGGAAAGAAGGCTTCACTTCTGCGGCTCTCTGTGCATGTGCTGATCAATGGGTGCTACACTCTAAAAACTGCTGGGCTAAAAACAACCCAATTTGGGTTATTTTGGCAACCCGGCGCTGGGTCAAAAAGGGATGAACCCAGCGCTGGGTTATTTTGACCCAACAAGTTGGGTTATATGTTTGACCCAGCCCCCCCACAAAAATTGTCCCTTTGTTTTGCTTTTTTATGGTTTAAAATTAATACACTGCTAGGCTAAAAGGTACCCAAATTGAGCTAGGCATTAAATCTACAAATCTTGTTCATTTTAAAATCACTTTTACACACACAGAATGACTATCAAAAGGTAAATATTTATTAAAAATTACAACAAGAGACAAGTCAAAAGTAACATGCATGTGAGAAGAAATGCAGAAATATATGGCATTAACAGCTACAGAGTTTATAAATTAAGCATTGAACATTTGTTGAATATAACTTCTAAGACCACATTTAACTTTTTTGGTAAATTTTGTATATTGCATAAAACTATTATACTAAAACACTATTATACAATAATTGTACGATTAGTTAATAGTTAAGTTTTTTTTTTTTACAAACTATTCTGGCATGACAGTACACAAATAAACCACAACATTAACACAGATATTATAACATTTAACACAATCATATGTGTGAAAGAATGTGAGCATGTGTATGAATGACAGCGTACACTCCATTTCTACTAAACACAGAACAAGCATTTAACATTTTATTTTTTACAAATAATACACTTACAGTTGATTTCATAGTCCATGAATACAGATCATGCATCACTGCCAATTGTCATGATCTCTTTAGGATAATTGATGTAGTCATGAAGAAGCCGCATCAGCACAGCAAAGGCATGTGACATCTTTTACATTATCCAGGGCAGCTCCTAGCATACTTTCAGAAAGCTACTTTTTTTACTGAAGTATTAAAACAGACATGACATTCATATACCTCACAAATTTTCATGTACGTGGAGGGCTGCTCTTTAAAGGGTTAGTTCACCAAAAAATGAAAATGGTCATAATTTACTCTCCCCTACGTTGTACCAAACCCATACAAATTCTGCTAATTTTTAGAACACACATAAATATATTTTTTAATATTCTCTTAAATTTTGTCCTCCATTCCAAGTCTGGGAGACCAACATTTTCTTCTGAACTGACACGATCGCCACATATGGTATGAACAGATATAATTTAAGATTTATTAAAGGAATAGTTCACACAAAAAATCGTTTAATCGCCCTCATGCCATTCAAAACCTATAAGACTTTTGCCTATCTTCGGAACACAAATTAAGATATTTTTAATTTTCTCTCATAATTTTTTGTTTATCCATTGAAAGTCTAGATAATCAAGTTATTGTAGACGTAATCCTCCACTAGTTATATATTAAAGCATTCCTGTAAAATTTGCCTAAAATGCCTAAAAAGGCATACCCAAAGTTAATTGCATGCTGTTCTTGAACCATTTGGAGTACATACATGGTTTTAGTCTCTTTTGAAAGGTGACACTCTGAGGTGTGTTCCTCAACAGTCAGAATCACTGTAAGTCTTATTGGTATTGAGTAACAGAACTTTGAACACACTGAAAAATAAAATAAGAAATCCGCCTACATTTTTTTTGTAAACAGATTCCTGCAGATGACTGTAGCTGGGAGCTATTAGCTAGAAAACACAATGGGATCACGAAAAGTCTTACCATAAAATGTTTAAAATTTTATAACAAACCGAAATATATTAATGTCAGAAAAACATGTTGAAACACTGTGTATTGTTTCAGACGTGTAAGTGCTTAAGGCCAAACTAGAAGAACAAGTTGCTATTAGTTTGCATTCTCTGTTGGTGAATTTTTAATAAAAACCTATGTGTAGATATCCACTAGTAGAACTTGGTAAAATAGGCCTCCTGTTTTTAGGCCGAGAGTTTACATTTGCATGATCATACAGGAGCAAAGCCGATCTTCTCCGTCTTATTTTAGTTATCAATGTCAAAAGGTGTATTGTTCCCTGCATGTTACATGATGGCTAACGAACTCATATTGGATATAATAAAATATATAATAAATCACTGTTATGTTTTTCTTGTTCTGAATATGTAAAATTTGAGAAGCATTACGTGGGGGAAATGCCTTCGTCTCAAGAGGAGAATGGCCAGACTGGTGGAGCCCTGATAGAATGCAAAAATAATGTTCTATAACTATTTTGTTTCAACCGAAGACTGCAGAAGAGTAGCTCCTGAACACTCAACACGTCCGAAACCTGAAGTAGATGGGGTAGGCTATATATAGGCTAGCATCAAAAGACCACATCAGATGCCACTCCTGTCAGCTAAGAACAGGAAACTCAGCAGGACAATGCGGCATGTCACAAATCTCAATTCACCTCAAACTGGTTTCTCGAACATGACCAGTACCGTCGCAAGGGCTGTGCCAAGTGTGCGATCGCACAGGCCCTTGCACCCCTAGAGAGCCTTGATCCTGGCCTGCATTTTATGTCGTTTATATCTAATTTTTATTACTGTTTTTCCACACATTTTGTCCTTTAAAAGACTAAAATAGTCATAGCTGATAGACAGCATAAGACTCTGTGTATAAGAATGAGTAAGGATGACAACATTTTTTTAAAAGTTAAACTTTTAGGCTGGTCTGCTTGTCAATGTCAAAATGATCGAGATGGCCAATCAAATCAAAGAATGCGGGTCTTACTGTCACTGTCACAATGCAACGAGTGTTCGTGGAAAGTACTGTAGGTATTAGAAAACTGTTTTACGATAGAAATGTTCAGCGACCGACAGTAATACACTATCTAGTGATGTAAACTACTCAACTTTTTATGAAATTTCGCAGTTTTGATTTGAAAATATGCGATCATGATTCATGTAAATTATAAATGAACGTGACAAGAGACGTTTGTGTTTTCGACTACGACTAGACATACGAATAAGAGTGAATGGGCACATTTAAAATAAAATATTATTTTCAAATAGTGTAAATTGATTACTACTTCATATGAAGAGTTCAGATGCAAAAGCCTCTAAGTGCAGTTTGAAATGTTCTTCTAAAATGAGCATTTTTATCAGGCTCCTATGTGTAGGTTCAGACTCAGTAATTTCACTTACTGGCATGAATTTTCTTTTTTTCCCTCAAAGTAAATAACCTGATACACATAGCAGCGGGCAATTGATGTAAAAAGATGTACAAAATTGACATCAACATTGACGTCAAAAAACGGCAAAACGCAACAATTGAGTCAAAAACGTGATGCATAATACTTTCACATATTGACAGGGTTCCTACTCTTCATGAACTCCATATTCAAGACTTTTAAAATCACCATTTATTTTATATCAAGCAACGCTCAAATTCAACAAAGACCTCTTACAGTACTTAACATTTCACTTACACTTAACTTAACCTAAAAATGGCAGCGAATGAGTTTCGAATGTGTAGTTTCATACATTAGACTTTGAGCCCGTCGTGTTCACAGAATTTAGAATTTACTCAAATAATTGATACAATATAATTTGGCATCAAACTGTTTTTTTGCTTCATTCTTGTAAAGATTTAAATTGGAAAAGAATTTCTCAATTTTTTTAATTAATAAAATGGTTAAAGCGGGGCTCGACGCTTTACTTTTCTTTTTAGGAGCACTGTCCAGTCCACAGTCAAACATTTCAGGAGCACCTCTAATCAATAATCAAATTTTCTGATCAAATATTAGCCTTCCTTACAGACAAGATTTCCTGCTTCAAGTGATTACAAGGAATTTGGTTTTACCTTTGTAATGGTATTTTTCTAACTTTTTAAAATGATGTCATTTTTGTCAATTCAAAAATTATATATCTTTATACTTTTGTAAAAAAATTTACAGAATAAAAACAAGTAGAATAATAAGTAGAATAAGAATAAGTTACCAATGAAATGAAATCAGTATTTAAGAAATAAGTTTGTGCTACAGAGATGGCACAAAATAACGTAGTAAGTGGCTTGTATGTGTATTTTCAGAGGTTTAATGAGGCTCAGAGGTCGCATGATTGCAATTAAATTCATAACTTCATGTTGAGGTTAATGTTTTAAATATAAAATTTTGAATATAGAAATATTAAATGATTTAAATAACAGAAAATATACTTTAAAAATTAAACTAAAACTGCCAGCAGGTGGCGGCAAGTCACTGATTTTATCACTGAATCATTCATTCAATTGATTCGTTCGAACGGCTGATTCATTCAGGAACGAAGCAAGTGACTGTGAAGTGAAAAACCGCGTTTTGAGCAGTGAGTTGATTCTGATCGTGTTCAAGGAATCAACAGATATGTCTGTGATACATTACTCACCGCTGCAAAAACATGGAAGTAGAAACATTTGAAGCTCCCCTCAGCGCAAACACAAATATGCTGATTGGGTCATTTGCACTGGTGCTCCTAAATATTTTTTCATAGTCGCACTCAGTAGTTTTCAGTCGCAAATGCACTGCTTCTCCATAGGTTCATGCAGGGCTACGCAATGTGCGCATCAGCTCACATGCTAAGATTTTTTTCTCGCGCTACCCCATCTCCCGCCCAATCATTAGCACTGTTTCTTTTTGCCTTTGACAGCGCATATAGGAACATTTTTAAAATAGCACCATTCTACTAAACAAATTTTTTTTCAAATTTGTTTTCAAGTACTTTCCAGGCCTTGAATCCATGTGTCTGATATTCAAGTACTTTCAAGAAGCATGGGAACCCTGCACTGATGTCCTATTCTAGACCACCAAAATAACGACACAACAGTAATAAATGTAAGAAAAGTTTTATTCATTAAGCAACAATTCAAAAATACAAATTTAAACTGGATTTTGTATCCCCAGAAAGGACTACAGTACATGTAAATTAAAGATAATGAATTACAGTTCAACACTAAAAAAATAAAAAAATGCATATTTAGTCAATTTACATTTCCAAAAACAGTATGCACATTATTTTTACTGTAACATTCATACCATTATTATGTTATCACCTCAATTTGTACTGCACGTTTCATTTTAAATGTACAATTCAAGCAATTCTTGAGAATCACAGAGCATGTGTCAAAGGCCTGAAAGTCCGAGACTAGTGGCCTGGTCTTACTATTTTCCTCAAAACAATAGTCCTCCCAATGTTCTAGATATGATTATGGCCTTGTTTGGTATAAATAAAAAAGTTAGTTGAAAAAATCACCAGTGTAGAAACAATGATGGCCTCCTAATAATCCCCATCCACTTGATTGGCTCTATGACTCTCTCTCCTCTCCACCTGTAGCTGGTGTGTGGTGAGCGCACTGGCACTGTTGTCCTGTGGCTGCCGTCGCATCATCCAGGTGGATGCTGCACACTGGTGGTGGACGAGGAGGTTGGACCCCCAACAGGCTTGTGTAAAGCGCTTTGGGTGTCGCATACCAATAAAGCGTTATTTAAAGAATCATTCAATACATGCAATGATACGAGAAAAGAGAAAAGAGGTTTTTTTATTATTATTATTTAATAAAGAAAAAAAAGTTTATTTCATTGTGAAAGTGCATGGTATGCTAGGCTGCCCATGAAAGCTTTTTCCGTTACATATAACACATATAGTTAAGATTAAGCAATATCAAAACAGTATAAATGCAATGATATAAACCCTCTGCAATATAACCCCCCAACCCGAAAAGAAAAATGACCCCCAATAGATGCATGCCGACTTTATAGCTGTCAAGAACCGGGCATGACTGGAAAAGGGAGAGAAGGCTTCACTTCTGCGGCTCTCTGTGCATGTGCTGATCAATGGGTGCTACTCTAACAACCTGGGGGCTAAAAAAAAAAACAACCCCAATTTGGGTTATTTTGGCAACCCCGGCGCGGGTCAAAAAGGATGAAACCAGCGCTGGAATAGTTTGAGCCCAACAAGTGGTTATATGTTGACCCAGATGCTGGTGTTGCTTTTTTATGGTTCAAATAATAACACTTTAGGCTAAACTGGTACCCAATGAGCTGGCATAAAATCTTAACAATCTTGCTTTTTTTCTTACTTTTTTTCACTTTCCTTTTAATCACTTTTACACACACAGAATGACAATCAAAAGGTAAATATTTATTAAAAATTACAACAAGAGACAAGTCAAAAGTAACATGCATGTGAGAAGAAATGCATAAGTATGGCATTGACCGCTACAGCGTTTATAAATGAAGCATTTAACATTTGTTGAATATAACTTTTAAGGACCCCATAAAACTTTTGGTAAATTTTGTACTATTACAAAAAAAATTATACCAAAAAACACTATTTTACAATAATTGTCGATAGTATAGTTAGTTTTTTTTTTACAAACTATTCGGCTGACAGACAAAAATAAAACCACAACCATTACAGGATAATTATACATTTAACACAATCTATTGTAGTGAAAGAATGGTTTTTTTCTCGAGATGTGTATGATGACAGTACACTCCATTTTATAAACACAGAACACACATTAACCTTTTATTTTTTACAAAGCTAATACACTTACAGTTGATTCATAGCCCATGATACCGATCATGCATGCACTGCCAATGTATGATCTCTGTCGGAAATGATGTAGTCATGACGACGCCGATCTGCACAGCAAAGGCATGTGAACTATTTACATTATCCAGGGCAGCTCCTCGCATGCTTTCAGAAAGCAATTTTTTTTACTGAAGTATTAAAACAGACATGACATTCATATACCTCACAAATTTTCATGTACGTGCAGGGCTGCTCTTTAAAGGGTTAGTTAACCAAAAAATGAAAATGGTCATAATTTACTCTCCCCTGCGTTGTACCAAACCCATACAAATTCTGCTAATTTTTAGAACACACATAAATATATTTTTTAATATTCTCTTAAATTTTGTCCTCCATTCCAAGTCTGGGAGACCAACATTTTCTTCTGAACAGACACGATCGCCACATATGGTATGAACAGATATAATTTAAGATTTATTAAAGGAATAGTTCACACAAAAATGTTTAATTCGCCTCATGCTCATTCAAAACCGTAATCCCTTTTGCCTATCTTCGGACACAAATTAAGATATTTTAATCCATGCAATAGTATATAATTAATAGCATTCCTGTCAAATTAGCCTAAAACGCCTAAAAAAGGCATACCCAAAGTAAATTGCATGCTGTTCTTGAACCATTTGGAGTACATACATGGTTTTGGTCTCTTTTGAAAGGTGACACTCTGAGGTGTGTTCCTCAACAGTCAGAATCACTGTAAGTCTTATTGGTATTGAGTAACAGAACTTTGAACACACTGAAAAATAAAATAAGAAATCCGCCTACATTTTTTTTTGTAAACAGATGCCTGCAGATGACTGTAGCTGGGAGCTATTAGCTGGAAAATACATTTGGATCACAGAATAAAGTCTTACCATGCAAAATGTTTAAAATTTGATAACAATACCTAAATATATTAATGTCAGAAAACCATGGTTGAAACACTGGCGTATTTGTTTCAGAAATTTAAGTGCTTAAGGACAAACTAGAAGAACAAGTTGCTAGTAGTTTGCATTCTTCATGTCATGTGTGAATTTTTAATAAAACACTATGTGTAAGATATCACTAGT
The DNA here is from genome assembly GCA_018155175.1 of Sinocyclocheilus anophthalmus. Classification (NCBI taxonomy): domain Eukaryota; kingdom Metazoa; phylum Chordata; class Actinopteri; order Cypriniformes; family Cyprinidae; genus Sinocyclocheilus; species Sinocyclocheilus anophthalmus. The sequence goes on from JADLZN010007907.1 coordinate 230,849, forward strand.
AGAACTTGTAAAATAGGCCTACCTGTTTAGGCCAGACAGTTTACATGTGCATGATCATACATGATCAAAAGCAGATCTTCTCTTCATTATTTTAAGTTATCAATGCAAAATGTGTATTGTGTCACTGCATGTTGACATGAATGCATAAAGAAATACATATTGGTATATAATAAATCAGCTGTTATGTTTTTTCTTGTTCTGAATAATGTAAAATGTGAGAAGCAGTTACGTGGGTGAAAATGCCTTCGTCTCAGAGGAGAATGGCCAGACTGGTTTGACCTGATAGAAAGGCAAAAATGATTCTAATAACTATTTGTTTCAACCGAAGAATGCAGAAGAGTATCTCTGAACACTCAACACGTCGAAACCTGAAGTAGATGGGGTAGGCTATATAGGCTAGCAGCAAAAGACCACATCAGATGCCACTCCTGTCAGCTAAGAACAGGAAACTCAGCAGGACAATGCGACATGTCACAAATCTCAATTCACCTCAAACTGGTTTCTCGAACATGACCAGTACCGTCGCAAGGGCTGTGCCAAGTGTGCGATCGCACAGGGCCTTGCACCCCTAGAGAGCCTTGATCCTGGCCTGCATTTTATGTTGTTTATGTCTAATTTTTATTACTGTTTTTCCACCCATTTTGTCCTTTGAAAGACTAAAATAGCTGATAGACAGTAAGACTCTGTGTATAAGAATGAGTAAGGATGACAACATTTTTTAAAAAGTTAAACTTTTAGGCTGGTCTGCTTGTCAATGTCAAAATGATCGAGATGGCCAATCAAATCAAAGAATGCGGGTCTTACTGTCACTGTCACAATGCAACGAGAGTTCGTGGAAATTACTGTAGGTATTAGAAAACTGTTTTACGATAGAAATGTTCAGCGACCGACAGTAGGCTGTAGACAATCTAGTGATGCAAACTATTCTACTGTTTGTGAAATTCCGCCGTTGTGAATTGAAAATATGCGATCATGATTCATGTAAATTATAAATGAACGTGACAAGAGACGTTTGCGTTTTCGACTACGACTAGACATACGAATAAGAGTGAATGGGCACATTTAAAATAAAATATTATTTTCAAATAGTGTAAATTGATTACTACTTCATATGAAGAGTTCAGATGCAAAAGCCTCTAAGTGCAGTTTGAAATGTTCTTCTAAAATGAGCATTTTTATCAGGCTCCTATGTGTAAGTTCAGACTCAGTAATTTCACTTTAATGGCAATGAAATTTTCCTTTTCTCCATCAAGTAAAAATAAATGTAAACATGCAGCGGGCAATTGATGTCAAAAAGATGTACAAATTGACATCAAACATTGACGTAAAAAAAACAGGTCAAAAACGCAAATCAAATTGATGTCAAAAACTTGATGCCAATATGACTTCCACATATTGACAGGGTTCCTACTCTTTCATGAACGCCAGATTCAAGGACTTTTTAAAGCACCATTTATTTTATATCAAGCACCAATCAAATTCACACGAAAACCTCTTAACCGTGCTTACATTTCACTTACAATTAACATTTACATTAAAAATGTCAGCGTAATGAGGTTTCGAATGTGTAGGTTTCATAAATTTAGACCATTAAGACTCTCTCTCCTCTCCACGGTAGAGGTGTGGGTGAGCGCATGGCATGTTGTCTGTGGCGCTGGTGCATTTCATATTGAGGGTTGTGATTGCACCCGCTGGGTGTTTGAGGAGAGACCCCCCCACATGATTGTAAAGCTCTTTGGGTGTACAGCAAAACAATATCGCCACTATTTAATGCATCATTTCATTCATCAATGATACAGAGAATAGAGAACACAAGAGGTCTTTTATGATATTATTTCATGAAGAAAAAAAGTTTATTTCGTGGTGAAAGTGCATGTCTGCTAGGCTGACATGAAAGTTTTTTTTCCGCTGTATCATATAACCGCCTACTAGTTATCTAGTTATATAGCAATATCAACAGTATAATATATCTAGATTTTCCCATTGCAAATACTAAGCCCACGAACCTGCAACAGAAAAAAATGCACAACCCACATATCTTGCCAGCCCGCCCGTCTCATAAGCTGTCAAGAACGGGAGCTGAATGGAAAGGGAAAGAAAGGCTTCACTTTGCGCTCTCTTGCATGTGAGGATCAATGGGCTGATACACCCTAAAAAACTGCTGGGCTAAAAACAACCAATTTGGGGGATTGTGGCAACCCTGGCGCTGGGTCAAAAAGCGGAGAACCAGCGCTGGGTGTTTAACCAACAAGTGGGGTTATATTTTGACCAGCATGCTGGGGTGCTTTTATGGTTTGTAAATTAATACACTGCTAGGCTAAAGGTACCCAATTGAGCTAGACATTAAACTACAAATCTTGTTCATTTTAAAATTACTTTTACACACACAGAATGACTATCAAAAGGTAAATATTTATTAAAAATTACAACAAGAGACAAGTCAAAAGTAACATGCATGTGAGAAGAAATGCATAAGTATGGCATTGACCGCTACAGCGTTTATAAATGAAGCATTTAACATTTAGTGGAATATTATAACTTCTCAAGCCACATTTAAAACTTTTGGAAATTTCGGATATTGCATAAAAATATATACTAAAACCACTTTATACAATAATTGACGATGAGTTAATAGTAAGTTTTTTTTTTTTAAAAACTATTTTGGCATGACGTACACAAAGAAACAACACACTACAAAGATATTATAACATTCTAAACAATCATATGTGTTGAAAGAATGTGAGATGTGTATGAATGACAGCGAACTCCATTTCTTACTAAACACAGAACAAGCATTACATTTTATTTTTTAAAATAATAAACTGACAGTTGAGTCATAGTCCATGAATAAAGATCATGCATGCACTGCCAATGGTCATGATCTCTTTTAGGATAATTGCTTAGTCAGGACGAAGCGCATCTGGCACAGCCCAAGGCGATTGGGAACATCTTTACATTATCCAGGCAGCTCTAGCATACTTCAGAAAGCTACTGTTTTTTTATGAAGTATTACAACACAGACATGACATTCATTATACATCACAAATTTTCATGTACGTGGAGGCTGCTCTGTTTAAGGGTAGGTCAACAAAAAATGAATGGTCATAATTACTCTCCCCTACGTGTCCCAAAACCCATACAAATTTGCTAATTTTAGAAACACATAAAATAATTTTTTACTATTCTCTTAAAATTGTCCTACAGTTCCAAGGCTGGGAGACCAACATTTGTCTTTACTGAACAGGACCGATCGCCACAAGGGTATGAACCATATAATTAAGATTTATTAAAGGAAATAGTCACACAAAAATCATTTAACGCCCTAATGGGCATTCAAAACCTATAAGATTTTGCCTTTCTTCGGAAACACAAATGAATGATATTTTTAATTTTCTTATCATTTTTGTTTATCCATTGAGAAGGTCTAGTCCTCCCGTTCTGGTCGCCCGCACTCCCCTGCCCCCTCTTTCTATATCCTAGCTCTGTCGAACTTTGCCCTACACCCCTACCAGGCTCCCCCGTCATTGCCTTGCCTGTGTTCTTGAACCATTTGGATACCCCCTGGTTTTGGTCTCCCTTTTGCCCGGTGCCCGCCTCTGCGGTGTGTTCCTCCCCGTCCGCATCCCTGTCAGTCTTCTTGGTATTGCGTCACCGCACACTTTGCCCCCCCCTGCCCTCACTCAGAAATCCGCCCATGTTCTTTTGTCCACCAGCTGCGCTGCCCCGATGGCCTGTCGCTGGGCGCTCTTGCTGGCCCTCCCCTTTGGCTCCCCGCTCCCGTATTCCCCTGCCACATGTTTTCAACTTTGCTACCCTCCCTACTCGCTTAGTGTCAGAAGCCCATTGGTTGACCCCCTGCGTTCTGTGTTCCGCAGTTTAAGTGCTTCGGCCCCCCTCGAAGAACACGTTGCTCGCGTTTGCATTCTGCTGTCCTGTGGTGACTTTTTAATCCACCACACCTGTGTCGATTCACTAGTCGACTTGTAACTCGGCCTACTGTTTAGGCCAGAGAGTTTCCCCTGTGATGAGCCTACTCTGATCAAACAAGCAGTCTTCTCCAAGTTCAAGTCCAGCAGTTGGGTTTCTTGTTCCTTCTGTGCCTGTGAGGACATACAGTGGAACGCAAATGTCGTGCCTCCCAGGACCCCGGTTGTTTCATACATACGAGGCATCCCCCCAGTGCCGTCAAACAGTAACACCTATCCCGTCCAGCAGTCCAAGCCTTCTCCACCCCTCCCTACTGCCTGCTTTTGATTGACCAGCCTTCTATTTTACTCTCTTATTCTCATCTCGCTACATCTTCTATCAATGTTTACCCTACTCCGTTTCCCCCCCCTCCCGACTATACGGATTCTTCACATTCAGAACCACTGTCCTCTCCACACCTAACCTCTGCCCGGGATGTTGTTGAACGGAAGGAGGAACGATAGACTCATAGGAAGGCGCGCTTGCGTGGATTAGGCCATGCTAACTGAGCCCTTTCCCGACACGCCAGAATAATCACCCCACCCTTAGCCGATTAAGAATACAGACCTATTACGGAGAGGAACTGCTTCCTACTACGTACTGTGCAAAGAGCCAACATCGTAGTCAGCGAGCTGGGCTGCGGAACAGGCAGCTGATTGTAGTTGCGTGAGCAATGAAACGCACCTAGTACCGGAGTCTTTTGTGGGGCTGTATGTACACCAAAGCCGTGTGTGTGAAACAGTGTCTAGTGTGTTCCGTCTAGAGGACGTGAGTATGTTTCTACAGTAGGTCGGCCTGTAGCACTTTGCTTGTTCAGAGTTTTTTTTTTTGTGATGTGGTAAGGTTGGGGGGGGGGGGTGTTGTACAGGTGGTGAGATGGGTTCATGCATTCATCATGTTTGTGGGGGTCTTCAGAGCCCGCATGAGTGGGCGGGGTTATTTTAGTTCAGGGCTCTCACAGCCTGGGGAAAAAAGCTGTTGAGCAGTCTGGCGGAGCTCCGGTACCGTCTTCCTGATGTTAGGAGCTGGAAGAGACTGTGGGAGGGATGAGTGGGGTCCTTCACAATACTGTTGGCTTTGCTGGAGCATCGTGCAAGGAAAATGTCCAGGATGGAGGGGAGAGGGGCACCGATGATCTTTGCAGCTGTGTTCACTGTCCGCTGGAGGGTCTTGCCGTCTGCTGCACTACAGTTCCAGTACCAGACAGTGATGCAGCTGGTCAGCACACACTCAATGGTGCCCCTATAGAATGTGGTGAGGATGGGAGGAGGGAGACTTGCTCTTTTCAGCCGGCAGAGAAAGTGTAGGCGCTGTTGTGCCTTCTTGGACAGTGACAGTGTGTTGGTGGGCCCTCCCTTGCCTTATTTTCAGTTATCAATGCACACTGTGTCAGGTGGCCCTGCATTGACATTGCATGCTCAAGAAAACCATTGGTCATAAGACATATATACTAATCAACTGTTAGGTTTTTTTCTTGTTGTGAATACTACCCTGTGCGAAGCAGTTATGTGGGGTGAACATGCATTCGGCTCAGAGGCGCTGGCCAATGTATTGTGATAGAAACGGCAAAAATGGATTCTAATACCTATTGTTTCAACCCGACAGAGCTGCAGACGCGAAGCGCATCCCTGACCACTCGCAACGGATGCCGGCGCAGATTCGAAAGGCTGAAGATGCAGATGGGGTAGGCTATGTACAATGCCGAACGATGTTCGGGGGATAGTACTGGAGTAAAATAACAGCAAGGAGTATGAAAACTGTTTTAACGCTTAGGAAGGACGATGATGTGCTTCAGACCATGAGACGTAGCCACGATAGCGACAGTAGGCTGTAGACACATCTATGAGCAAAATATACTGTTCTGCCATTCCCGCGTTTGAATGACCAATTGCGATCCTGCTTCTTGTAAACTTAAGATGAAGTGACCACGGGAGCCGTTTGCGTTTTCGATTACACTAGAAATCCGAAAATAAGAGCTGAGCTGGGCACATTTCCCCTATCCAGCTATTCTTTTCCACTACGTGTAACTTGATTACTACGTTATATGAAGAGTTCCGATGCAAAAGCCTCTAAGTGCCCCGTTTGAAATGGGTCTGCGAAAGTTTAGCATTGTTTAGCAGGTTCCTAGTGTAGCGTTCCGATCCGTACTTTACCTTTCATGGCCTGCATCTTTTCTTGTTTTCTTCCCGGTCCCATCCGTAACCCTCGCCGGGGCCTTGCTGTTCCCCCCCGGCTGTCCCCTGCCCCCTCCCCCTTGAGGCCCCACCCAGGTCAAACCCGCAATCACTTGCTGTACCACCCCACCTTGCTGCCCCATATGCCTTCACCCCTTGCGGGTTCCTACTCTTCCTGCCCGCCCGATTCCCGGCCTTTCCGCCCCTTGCTTGTCATCGCCATTTGTTGTCCCCGTCCCCTTCCATCATGATTCATGAGCGCTGGCGCTAACTCGCGCGATCAGACACAGTACACACAATTCGCACGGATCCACTCTGCCCGAAGGTAACTTCCGCCCTGTTCCGCGTTCCTGCGGGTCGATGGGTTTCGATGTAAGTAGGTTTCTCACTTTCGGACTTGACGCCGTAAGTGGTTCGCTCCGGGCGCGTTATTGCTTTTTCCACCCACAAGAACGTACCGACATGGGCCCCCTAGTCTCTTCTGGCTGCCCTGTTTGTGCTTATCCTTCTTGTCCCGCTGAGTTATGTCCATTTGCGGGCGCTAGGAGAGTTCCCTCCCTTTTTAGGACAGTTAAGCAGTGCACAACGTGGGGGGTTATGGTCCGGGGCAAGGGCCTACTTGACGGTCCTATTTCTTTTTCGGAGCAGCTGTCCGTACGTCCCATTCAGGCGAGCACCCTGTCGCTGCACGGAGCCGTCCCCAAGCGCATCACAGAGGGGTATATACACGGCATGCCTGGTTGGCTAGACGGCGGGCCTCTATCGGAGATTCCTCCGGGTGTCCCTAACTCTCGGGCCCCGGGATCGGACAGGTGCGGGTTCAATGGCGAGCGCGCTCTTCGCGTGATTTACCGGGACCGTCTGTTTGTTTGATAGACCGTTCCTAGTCGCTGCGGTATTTTTCAGTCAAGCCTTGATTTTCGTTGGCAACCCGAGCACGCCTGGCCGCCTTGTGTATGACCTGGCCACACGACACCTGTATCTTCGTCCTTGCTCGCACATGTTTGCGACTATCCTCTCTAGTGTGTCTTCTCGCGCCCGCACGACACCCGCATCAGGCCAGGCCCCGCGTGCAGACCTCTCGAATAAGTTTCCAATCCTCCACGTGACCACGCCGCTTCCTGCTGGGACAGCACCTTTCCCGCCACGTGTTGCCTGTCCTCCCCAGCCGCCCGGGTGTGAGGCTTGTCCGCCCCGCTACGAACTTTTCCCACCTTGCCACCACCACACCTCCGGAGCCTTTGTTTGGTCGGGGTCTCCACGGTTCCTGTGTCCCAGCTAGAAAAGATCCTGAGCTGGGACATGAGAAGGAGAACAGGAGGAGAGTGAGAACATGAGGGTGTGCCACAGATTGACGCAAATAGGACGGTCCCTCACGGGTTGCAAGATTTGATCGTTGTCCCTCTTACGAGACACAGAGATCATCGCCCTATAGCAGAAGTCTTTAATATGCTTTCCGATACCCAGAGAGATAAGCAGCGAATCTACTTTTCACTGAGAAAGTTAGAAAGGACTCTTACGGCCACAGTAGTCACATGGGGGTCGGAGTGGGGGCGGCAAAGCACGGATGACAGGCTTTTGTATCACTGAATGCAATTCATCAATTTGACCGTTCGTCTCCAGGGAAGCGGCCGAACTAAATGACTAGGCTGCGAATTCGTCACCGGAACGAATAAGCAGTGAGCTGATGGAAGTGAAAATAACGGCGTTTGAGCAGTGGTTGATTTTGATGAGTTCAAGAAATCAACAGATATGTTTGATTGGCTACATTGCTCACCGCTGCAAAAACATGTTGTAAGTAGAAATCTTTGAAGCTCCCCTCAGCGCAAACAAAAATATGCTGATTGTGTAATTTGCACTGGTGCTCCTAAATATTTTTTCATAGCTGCACGCAGTAGTTTTCATTCGCAAATGCACTGCGTCTCCATAGGTTCATGCAGGGCTACCAGGCAGATAAATGCTGCGCTATGCGTAGGAGATGAACAGGCTAGCAGAGTTTTTTGCTCGAGACTATCTCATCACATAGAGATCCAGCCCCTCAATTAGCGCTGTTCTTTTGCCCTTTGACACGCGCCCTATAGGAACATTTGTAAGCAATAGCACCAAGTTTTACTAAACAAAATTTTTCAACAATGTTGTTTTCAAGTACATTTCCAGAAGGGGAGACTAGAGCCGAACGAAGTGGCGCATGAATATTCCACGTAACTAAATTCAAAGACAAAAGGATCAGGGAGAACCATTGTGCACTGATGTGCCTAATTCGGAGAACGAACAAACCGAAATAATTAGCACACGACGCCAACAAAAAAACAAAGTACTAACTGTAAGACAAGTTGTATTCAATCAAGCGATAAAACAATTCAACATCACAAATTTTTAAACTGGTGTATCTACTCGAAAGGACTCGCAGTAAAACAGTAGCTCATGTATATCAGGGCACGGATAAGAGACTTACAGTTCAACCGACTGTAAAAAAAAAAACTGTAAAAAACAGCCTATTAAGTAAATTGACATTTCCAAACACAGTATGCACATTATTTTTACCTGTAAGCATTCATACCTAACATGTATCACCTAATTTGTATTGCACGTTCTCGTTCATTAAATGTACAATTCAAGCAATTCTTGAGAATCACAGAGCATGTGTCAAAGGCCTGAAAGTCTGAGACTAGTGGCCTGGTCTTACTATTTTCCTCAAAACAATAGTCCTCCCAATGTTCTAGATATGATTATGGCCTTATTTGGTATAAATAAAAAAGTTAGTTGAAAAAAAACACACCAGTGTAGAAACAAACGATGGCCTCCGAATCATCCCCATTCCACACTTGAGTGTTGGATCTATGACATCTCTCTCACATCTCAGCTGTAGCTGTGTGTGGTGAACGCACTGGCACGGTGTCTTGTCCGGATGCCGTGCATCACCAAGTGGATGAAGGCACACTGGGGGGTGAGGAAACATGCGACCCCCCCGACATGATTGTTAAAGGGATTCTTTGGGTGTGTAAGCACATAACAATAAAGCGCTACTTAAATGCATAATGCAATTATTTAATGATACAGATCGAACGAGAACAAAGAGGGTTTGTATTATTATTCATTATTAAGAAAGAAAAACCGTTTTAATTTCGCGTTGTGAGGAGCCTGTGATGGTTTTGCTAGGTGCCCGATGGAAAAGCTTATTTTCACAGTGACTAGATACAAGCCTTCATAGTTAAAAATAGTTAATATTAGCAAAACTATCAACAGTATAAAATATCTGATTTTTCACATGGCAATATAACCACGACCGCAACAGAAAAAAAATGCCCACCACATCTCTGCCAGCCCGCCCTTTCGATAGCAGTCAAGCTGAAGACGCGGACTGGACTGAAAGAGAGGGACAAGAAGGACTTTTCACCGGGACTTTCTGCGAGGCCATACTCTGTGGCAGGTGATGACAAGGGGCTGCTACATACTAAAAACTGCTGGGTTAAAAATAACCCAATTTGGGTTATTTTGGCAACCCGGCGCTGGGTCAAAAAGGGATGAAGCCAGCGCTGGGTTGTTTTGACCCAACAACTTGGGTTATATGTTTGACATAGCATGCTNCACACTTAAAACTACTTGATCTTCAGTTTATTTCAACGCACTCTACTTTATCGTTCTACGGTATTCCTCTCATTTTTTCCGTTTTTTTAGTGACTGAACTGATAAACAGGGAACTGTGGTAATTCAAGTGGACTATGGAACTTGAGTAACTGTGAGTAACTCGTGAACTGTGAGTAAACATTTGAAGAGACGTTTCATATAAGTGCTCATTCTGAGGTGAGCTTTAATTGTGTATGCTTTGTTTTTATTGTTGTTGTTTACAAATGTGATTGTTTGAAGGTGATCATTTGAAAAGGTGAGAATTTGTGGGTTTACCAATTTACAAATTGCAAGTGATCTCATTTTGAAGTTTTATAAGGGATTTGTTATACCACAAGTGAAAAGTTTCCAACTGTTGTGTTGAAGGTTATTGTGTGAATTTGAAAAGACAGCACAAAGACTAAATTCTTTTTATGATTTTCATTTAATCGATTACTCAAACAAGAAATAATTATTCATAAGAAAAATAAATCTAAAATAATAAATTCTGTTTAATTATTTTTTTTGCACTTATGTACAGTGTACCTTTCTGTTGAGAGCTGTCAGGGAGTGGGGGAGTCTCACTTACTTTATTAGATCTGGGGAGGGAGGAGCATATCACACTGTACTTTCATGTATGCAATTTCACTTCAGGAAGCCACCGTGTAATGTTACCATACCTGAAGCCTACCCTTGTCAATCAGTAGTGTTCCAACACAATAAGGTAAGAAACCACATACACACGTTAGTGTGTAACGAGACTAAAAAGTTTGGGGAGCGGGGACCAAGATCCTTTCATTGTCCAAACTTCCAGGGCAGCCGTAATCCATTTCCCCTACACAACGGGCTAAATACCCCCGTTACAAAAGTGGCGTCACGAACAGGATCGAATTAGGCACATTTAAATAGTCACACGTCTCCAGGCCCACAAGTTGTTTGTTGTCAAGTAAGAAGATGTCTGAACTGGAGGAACTAAAAAAAGAGATAGCAAAGATGCAGAGGAGGTTTGCTGAGCAGGCAGGGGCACTTGACCAATCCAGGACGGAGCAGAGAGAAGCCCTATCCTTAGCAAAGGTGGTAATAGAGAGCCAGGCCTCTGTGCAAACGACCCCAGCTGCCATTTATATCCCTAGAGACCGGAAGCTCCCTGATTTCACTGGTTGCGTATCGAAACCAGGAGAGCTGAATATTGAAGAATGGGTGGCATCAATGAAGTCTGCATTTCAAGTCATGAGGGTGCCCACTGAGGACCGGGTTGAGCTGATTAAACAGCACCTAAAAGATGAGGCCAAAGCCACAGTGAAGTTCATGATGGACGGAAAAGAGGAATCTGTTGACAACATTTTCACTGTTCTCCTTGACACTTATGGAGATAAAGTGCCCATTGGTACAAGGCTGAAAGACTTCTACGATCGTGCTCAGAATACAGGAGAAACAATACGTTCCTATGCATATGACCTTCGGGAAAGACTTAATCGTGTTCAGCACCGAGAGCCAGCTAGAGTGGCAGATGCTGAAAAGGTTTTGAAAGAGCAACTGGTGCTAGGCCTAAAAGATGACTTCTTACGTCGAGAGATGAAGCGCAGAATTAAGGCTGAGCCAGATTTGAGTTTCGTGGAGTTGATGCAAGCGGCAATTACCTGGTCAGAAGAGGAGGAAGCACAGCCTTCTACTAATGTCAGGTCCAGTATCCGTGCCAGAGGGGTAGTAAATGCTGCTGCAGCACAGGATGCTCCCTCCACTCTGTCTTTAGAGACGTTGCATGAAGCAATTCAGAAAATAGCTGCTCGTCAAGAGGAATTATATCAGGTCGTTCATGCAAAAGAAAGGAATGGACCACAGCAGAGCCGTCCAAAGAAACTACCGTTAAAAGACAGTGAAGGCCGTTATATTTGTTATTCGTGTGGTGAACCCGGACACACCAGTCGCTATTGTCCACAGAGGGGCAAGTCTGGGAGGGGACCAACTCCACCACAGTGTATAGTGGAGTCAGCTGAAGTTACAGAGAAAGACTTGGGAGGTGCAGTACAGAAAAGCCCAGGGCCCTCATTGATTAGATGTCACACAGCAGAATGGCTGGCTGATGAGACTGCTGAAAAACTGAAGGATAGTGCTTTTGGGGATTGTCTCACTGTGGCGGTGAAGATAGCCGTTGTCAAGACCAAGTGCCTCTTAGATACAGGGTCAGAGTTGTCCACCATCTCCGAGTCACACTTCAGACAGCATTTTGGGGAGCAAAAGCTAAAGTTGTCCTCTGCATGCTGGGTTAAACTGACAGCGGCCAATGGACTAGACATTCCTGTCTTAGGTTGCTTACAGGCTGATGTAGAATGTCTGGGAAAAGTGCTTTCTAGGAAGTGTATATTCGTTCTGACTGACACAAGTCCTGACATCAAGGAAATGAAAGGAGTGTCTGGGATCATCGGTATGAATATACTCAATGACGTGCAGTCTCTGTTCATCTCAATGGAGGGGTTGGAAAAGGTAGACAAGTATAGTCCACGAGATGAAGCTCAAGTCCGGAGGGTACTTGCTAGAGTTGAGAAGGAAGCGGGACATCTAGGGCCTGACGGAAGGATTGGGTATGTTAAGATTGCTGGAAGACAAGCTGTCACTATTCCTCCCCACTCTGAGAAGGTACTTGAGGGCCGCTGTGGAGTGTCACCTAGGGTGAAGAGTAATGTGCTAGTAGAACCTGCAGCTGGCACAAGTTTGCTGAAAGGACTCTTATTGGCTCATGTTCTTGCTAAAACAGACTGTGGAAAGGTCCCTGTGCGTATGTTGAACTTGAGTGGAAAGACCGTTAGAATTGCACCCCGATCTAGAGTGGCTTCTGTTTTTAAGCCAAAAGAGGTGGTCACAAAGGATGTTCTTGAATTGGAGGAAGATGACGGTGTACTTCATGTCAATTAATTAAAGGAAGACAAGGTTCAGGCTGATAAGAACTTACTCATGCAGCCAACAGTTCCAGTTGAAGTAAACTATGAAGGTCTCACACCAGCACAATATGAAAGGCTCGCCGAGTTGTTGTCAAAACACAGAGATGTCTTCTCCAGAAATAACCAAGAATATGGTTACACCATGGCTGTGGTGCATGATATCCCTACTGGCGAAGCACCACCGATAAAACAGCGTCATCGTAGAGTACCACCACAGATATTTCAAGAAGTCAAAAGGCATGTCCAGAACCTGGTGTCCCAGGGAATCCTCAAAGAGAGCAGCAGCCCCTGGGCATCACCCGTAGTTATTGTAATGAAAAAAGATGGCAGTGTGCGTTTCTGCTGCGATTATCGAAAGCTAAACCAAGTGACGTATAAGGACGCTTATCCGCTTCCACGGGTGGATGAGTCCTTGGATGCGTTGGGCAACGCCAAACTGTTCTCTACACTGGATTTGACTGCTGGGTATTTCCAGGTGGCTGTGAGTGAGAAAGCTAGGGAGAAGACGGCCGTCACCACCCCATTTGGGCTGTTTGAGTGGACCAGGATGCCGTTCGGGTTGTGCAATGCTCCGGCCACCTTTCAGCGCTTGATGGGTGTGGTGCTGGGTGACTTGGCCTTCGACATTCTACTGGTCTATCTGGATGATGTCATTATCTTCTCCAGAGATTTTGAAGGCCACTGTGAGAGGTTAGAACTTGTCTTTAACCGGCTAAGACATGGTCTGAAGTTAAAGCCAAGCAAGTGCTTCCTTCTAAGGCCTGAAGTAAAGTTCTTAGGGCACCAGATCTCTGCAGAAGGCATAAAACTGGATGACGATAAAGTTAAAGCTTTGGACACATGGCCAGTTCCCAGAAATGTGAGAGAAGTCAGGCAAGTGCTTGGTTTTATGAGCTATTACCGAAGATTTGTCCCAAGGTTCCCTCAAATTGCCAAACCACTACATGCATTGGTAAGTGGAGGAAAGAGAAGCAAGACCCCAGTAACAGTCACTTGGAGCCAAGAATGCCAGACCGCGTTGGACAAGTTGAAAGGGTATTTAATGTCCCCACCAATTCTGGCATATCCCGACTTCAGTGAGCCCTTTAGACTTACCACTGATGGAAGTCGTCACGGACTGGGAGCGGTCCTCAGCCAGAAGCAGGAGGGGATTGAGCGTGTGGTGGCGTACGCAAGCAGAGGACTAAGAGGTTCAGAGAAGAATGACAAAAACTATAGTGCATTCAAGTTGGAGCTGCTTGCATTAAAGTGGGCGATCACAGAAAAATTTAGAGAATACCTTATGTATTCAAAATTCATTGTGATTACTGACCATAACCCGCTAAGGTACCTCTACTCAGCTAATCTTGGTGCAGTTGAACAGCGCTGGGTAGCGCAGCTGGCGGAGTACGACTTTGAAGTATGCTCTAAACCTGGCCGACACAACACGAATGCGGATGCGCTGTCAAGGATTCCCTCAAGGGAGGAACCGGAGGAGGACGATGATGGAAAGAATTTCATCCGGCTAGGAGCTGACGAGGTGAGAGCTTGCTTGTGGCCAGGCAAGAGGATTGACCAAGAGGAACCTGAAGTTAAAGCTGCGGTGCAAGCGTCAATAAGAGGAGAAATAAACGGATATAGCTGGAGCGAAATAGGAAAGCAGCAGAAGAATGATCCTGTGATTGACCCCATTTATAAAGCTGTATCCGAAAACAAGAGACCAAGTAGAATGTATCACAGTTGTACGGAGCCAAAACTGAAGCAGCTTGTCAAGGAATTTGACCATCTTAAGTTGCGTCACGGAGTGCTGTTCAGACGCATCCTGGACCCTAGGGATGGGGAAGAGATCTGGCAGGTGGTTGTTCCTGAGCCTCTACAGCGTGAAGTATACGAGGGACAACATGATCATGGAGGTCATTTTGGAGAGAGAAGTACATTAACTCGAATGAGATGAAGTTATTACTGGCCTACCATGTCTGCAGATGTTCCATGCTGGATAAAGCAGTGCAAGAGATGTACACTGGCCAAAGATGTTTTCCCCAGGCTTCGAGCCCCTATGACATGCAGTAATATTTCAGCTCCATTAGAGGTCCTAGCCATGGATTACACGCAGCTTGAACAGTCTGCTGGGGGGTATGAAAATGTGCTTGTTCTCACCGATATGTTTACCAGATTTACAGTCGCTGTTCCTACCAGGAATCAGACAGCAAACACAACGGCAAAGGCCCTGCTCAAGCACTGGTTTGTTTATTATGGCTGTCCGGCTCGCCTGCATTCTGACCAGGGCAGATGTTTTGAGGCCAACGTGATCAAAGAGCTTTGCAGGATCTATGGTATATGAAAAAGTCGTACAAGCCCATACCATCCACAGGGAAACTCTCAATGTGAGAGATTTAATCGTACCATGCACGACTTGTTAAGAACCTTGCCTCCAGAGAAGAAGAGAGATTGGAAGACTCACCTTCCGGAGCTGGTAATGGCTTACAACAGTCACGTCCATTCATCTACTGGTTATTCTCCGTTCTATTTAATGTTCGGAAGGGATGCACGTTTACCAATGGATGTTCTTGGAGAAAAGGATCTGGAAGAGGATGAGGTTGATAACCTGGATGACTGGGTGAAAGGTCATCATGTAAGACTGAAGACGGCTGTGGAGGTAGCAAACGCAGCATCTCAAGAGGCTTCCAGAAAGAGAAAGAGGATTTATGACCGCAAGTCATCTGGAGCTCTTGTGAGGCCTGGAGATCGGGTGCTACTGCGCAATCACAAACACAGGGGTAGAAATAAAATTCAGGATAAATGGGAAGACACACCATACATAGTGATAAAGCAAAACCACTTAGACATACCTGTTTACCATCAAACCAGAAAAGGGGGGTCCTACAAAGGTAGTACACCGAGATCAGCTTAGGCACTGTTCATTTCCATCACCTGTAACACCGTGTACATGCCGGCGCAGTGTGAGAGACAAAACAGAGATAGACACAGACATGCCAGACTTTGTCTGCTTTCCTGAAACTCCACAACACTCCACTAACCATGCACACACAAGGGTGGGTCAAGGGGAGTCAGAGGAAGTAAGACCGGGAGACAGCCACGAGAATCAGAATGTAATGGCAGAATCAGAGTTGAGGGTACAAGATGACTCAGATGATGCTGATGTTTCAGAAGCTGAAAGAGAAAGTATTCCTGAGCCTAGGCGCTCTCAGAGGCAAAACAAGGGTATCTTACCTGTGAAGTACAGAAGTGACTATGTTGTGAAATAAGAGTTCAGAGTCTTCTGTAACTTTGGGTAATAACATATAAAGTTATTCATTTATAATGTCATGTTTTTCTAATATGTTGTTTTGTGTTTCAGAGATGAATCTGCGAGAGATGTCAATGGAGTGGCAGGGTTTAGCAGGGGGGAATGTAACGGGTATATTATTTCGAAAAGAGATTATCTTTGGGATACTTTTATTTTGGCGAGTGGTCCGCTTTTTGCGCGTGTTGCAAGTGCAGCAGGGAGAGACGAAGAAGAGCGCGGTGTATGAGTGTGTCACACACAGAAGTGAGTGCCGTGTTGTGATCGAGAAGCTCGTTCGATAAAGTTGCTTCAACGAAAGATTATCGAGGCTTAAGTCGAATAAAGGACGACAGCCCTAAGTGAAAGTGTGGACAGTGACCCGCCGTTCATAGCAGAAAATCGTTTTTTTCAGTTTTGTTCTTGTGGTATGTGTTGGCTGTTAGAATGATGCAGTAACATATTGTGAAGGCCACGGAAGCTGTGAGTAAGCTTAAAGTGAAAACCCTGCTTGATTTTTGTCATCAAGTGACTTGTTGCATGTCCTTTTGCTGTATTTTGCACCTCTGGTGTTTTGATTGAAATGCAGCGCCGAGAGCTAACATTTCAACGGGACCATTCACGTGCAATTAAGTTTCCCGCACGTGTCAGAGCACGTGAGACCGAAATCGTTGTATAATGCAGAGACTTAACTTATCCGCCGATTCAAGGTTGAAGATTGTGTTGCTACCCTGCCATCCAAGTGACATCTCAGGTTGATTCATCTCAGTTTGATGTTTTTTTTTGAGACTGAGTGAATTTTTGAACTTACACACTTAAAACTACTTGATCTTCAGTTTATTTCAACGCACTCTACTTTATCGTTCTACGGTATTCCTCTCATTTTTTCAGTTTTTTTAGTTACTGAACTGAAAAACAGGGAACTGTGGTAATTCAAGTGGACTATGGAACTTGAGTAACTGTGAGTAACTCGTTAGTGTGTAACGTTAGTGTGTAACGAGACTAAAAACTTTGGGGAGCGGGGACCAAGATCCTTTCGTTGTCCAAACTTCCAGGGCAGCCGTAATCCATTTCCCCTACATAACGGGCTAAATACCCCCGTTACACCATTTGGAGTACATACATGGTTTTGGTCTCTTTTGAAAGGTGACACTCTGAGGTGTGTCCATCAACAGTCAGAATCACTGTAAGTCTTATTAGTATTGAGTAACAGAACTTGTGACACACTGAAAATAAATAGAAATCCGCCTACATTTTTTTTTTGTAAACAGATGCCTTCAATGACTGTAGCGGGAGCTATTATCTGGAAATACAGTTGGATCACAGAAGTCTGTACCATGCCAAATGTTTTTCGAATTTTGATAACACTACCTAAATATAAATGTCCAGAAGACCATGGTTGAACCCTGGCGTATGTGTTTCAGAAGTTTAAGGGCTTAAGGACAAACTCGAAGACAAGTTGCTATGTATTTTGCATTCTTCATTTCTTGTGAATTTTTATAAAACCTATGGGTAATATCACTAGTAAAATTTAAAATAGGCCTACCTTTTAGGCCAACAGGGTTACATATGCATGATCATACATATCACAAGCATCTTTCTTCATTATTTTAGTTCTCAATGTCACAAAATGTGTATGTGTCACTGCTGTTGACATGAATGCATAAAGAAATCATATGGTATAAATAAATATATAATAATCAAATTATATTCCAGTTTTTAAATGTGCTTCGATTACAGATATGATTGTATTTTAAAGACAACCAGTTCGAAGGAAGAATAATTTGCCTTTTGAGTTAAAAGAATTTCTTTAAATGAAATTCGAATGGTATGACAATTAGAGATTACTGTACAGAAATTGAAATCTACACACACACACTATACTCATAATCATGCAATGCTGATGTTGTTAACATTAATAATTTGAGAATAAAGTACGGTCACGGTTTTGATGTGATATGAGCTAACCAATCTTTAGATTAAATCACCATTGATAGCGAGATTTATGGTAATGCTTTTTCCCTCAGTTGATCAGAACAAAAGTGGCAGACATGTTACTAACTTATTCAGATGACACTATCCGGTGAAAATTCTTATTTGGGTCATACTTCCAAGACGTAGGCTAGAATCTTTGATTGCGAAGTACAGTAAATATCCACACCGGTGCGGTGATTGACTGCCACACATACTCTTCAGAACGTTAGATTCATCCGCGCTGGAGCCGTGCCGCTGCACAACCCACACAAGCTAGATAATTACGCAAACAGCTGCAATTGCAGGTTTTCAAACAGAGATGGCGACAAAGGCAAAACTTACGGACTGCAGCTTTCACTCCAGGGTGTTTAAGTTTCTGCAATGAAAACAGACATCATGGTTTAAACAAATGAACAAGTCCATCATACTGTTTGTTGCATCAAAATGTGAGTAAACAGCAGGAGAACAATGAAACATTTATTCTTAATAACTCACATCAATACCTCCAAATCAGTGAAGCTCTCCTATGTCTCTGGCTTTCAACATCTACATAAAACAAACATTATTTTACTCTTAGTAAAAAAAAAAAGGATAACATGATGGAATTCTGAATTTTACTTGCCTTAAACCGTCTTTCCCTCTCTTTTGAAGAAGCTGAGAAAATCACCTGCTCCTCACACAAGCTGGCTTCTGTGTCGTTAACTCCCAGCGCGGGCACAATGAAGACACAAGCTCAACAAGTCTGAAATATAACATGCAAAACATTACTTTTAACAGTTATCACTTCATCAGCTTCAAAATAATTAGGCTAGTTTTTATTACATAACGCCGTTTCCTTTAGGAAACTGATGTACATTCAGTTTAGCCGCGAAAAAGAATGCTCTAAAATTTCCTTGTAGATGGCTGCGTTGACTGTGGACTTCATAAAACACAGTGGACCAAAGTCCTCTTTCAGATGAAAGTAAATTTTGCATTTCATTTGGAAATCAAGGTCCCCGAGTCTGGAGGAGGAGTGGGAGAGGCACAGAAAACTCATTTGCTTGCAGTCAGTGGAAGTTTCTACAGTCAGTGTGTTTGGGCTGCCAGTCATCTGCTGGTTTGGTCCCTGTGTTTTCTGAAGTCCACAGTCAACAGCCATCTACCAGGAAATTTTAGAGCACTTCATGCTTCCCTCTGCTGACAAGCTTTATGGAGATGCTGATTTCTTTTCCAGCAGGACTTAGCACCTGCACACACTGCCAAAAGCACCAAAAGTTGGTTAAATACCAGGGTGGTTACTGCGCTGATTGGCCTGCAAACTCGCCTGACCTGAACCCCATAGAGAATCTATGGGGTATTGTCAAGAGGAAGATGAGAGACACCAGACCCAACAATGTAGATGACCTGAAGGCCGCTATCAAAGCAACCTGGGCTTCCATTACACCTGAGCAGTGCCACAGGCTGATTGTCTCCATGCCACGCCGCACTGATGCAGTAATTCATGCAAAAGGAGGCCCAACCAAGTATTGAGTACATGTACAGTAAATGAACATACTTTCCAGAAGGCCAACAATTCACTAAAAATGTTTTTTTTATTGTTCTTATGAAGTATTCTAATTTGTTGATATATTGAATTGGTGGGTTTTTGTGAAATGTGAGCCAAAATCATCACAATTAAAAGAACCAAAGACTTAAACTACTTCAGTCTGTGTGCATTGAATTTATTTAATACACAAGTTTCACAATTTGAGTTGAATTACTGAAATAAATGAACTTTTCCACGACATTCTAATTTATTGAGATGCACCTGTATGAGAGCTTAAACACTTGCTAGACTGAATGCTCATTTAGAGTGTTCTTTCACTGTATGATTCAGTATAATAAAATGCATTTAGAATGCTCTCAAAATTCAAGATATGGGGACAGAAATGTATATATTTATATCATTTCATATAGTTGATCAATATCACACGAAGAGTGCCATTTTTTCGCAAAATTCATAAATGTGATATTGATTTTATACAACAGTTCAATGAACAAGAAGTTAATATTAAGAGACTTACGTTTTAGACAGCATATGGCCTATTTTTTGCTCTATTTCGCCAACAAAAATGGTTCCAAACAAAGCCACAGCACTGTTTTGTGTCTCTGAGCAACATGCTGTGTTTCGTTCCTGAATGAATCAACCATTTAAATGATTCTGTTCAATCATAATGACTCACTTATTAACAGTGACTTGCTGCCACCTACTGGCGGTTTTAATTTCACATTTTAAAGTACCTTTTTATATATTGTTAAATAATTTCAAATATTGGTTTTCAACGTTTTAAGATTAAAATATCAAAACATTATTTATGCATTTGTAACTGCAGGTTAAAGCATTCATGCCGTACATTAAACTGTGTATATGCATCTAAATTCCATTTTTTGGGGGGGGGGGGGGGGGGGGTGTTTTTTTTTTTTTTTTTTTTTTTGTTTTTTTTCAATGCAGCTTCTGGGTTTCTTAACGGAAGCCGACAGTTTCCTCTGCATTGCATGAATTTTGTTGATAATGATTTTATTTGCTTGGTAACAGCCCAAATGACTTATTATTGTAATTGACTTTATTGATGGCTTTATTGAGGAAAAAATGGCTTTACAAATGTAAAAATACCCATAAAGGGTAAACATCATTTTAAATTTGTTGGAAAAGATTATTTCTGTCACTGCTGTGAACTGACCACCACACAGAATCAGCTGTCCATGGCAGTCCTGCCGCGCAACACACTCAGCAAAATATTGTCTGATTATTGATCGTTATCGATAAAATCCCAGAAATTATCGAGATATTATTTTTGGCAACATCGCACACCCCAGCTAGATATTTATTCTTCTTTGCTTAGTGATTGTTTGGTACACCTAATTCACTGATCATCATAAAATAATCTTTTATCTTAGAATTAGGTTTTCTCAATGATAACGAGGACAAGACAAAAAATATGCATCGATAACAATTTTAATGTTTATAATTTTTTTTAATTATAATTTTTTTTAATTGTGAATTGTGGGGGTGGGGGGGGGGGTATCGGTCTGGTTAGGGTGACCCCCCAGAGCTTTGCCACAATTCGAACACGGCGTCACCACTCAAGTGAAAGGAAGTAGAGCAAGAGTAGTCCACATTTGTTCTTGGTACAGGTAGAACTCGGAAGAATGATTCAAGCTTTTAACTTTAGTATCCTTTTGGCAAGCAGAGCGAGGTTTGTTTGTTTTTCATATTTCTTTGGAATTATGTTGATTAATTTGAATAATGTTTTGTTATTGCAGTGAATGTTTGTTTATTGTGAATGTTGGTTGAGTTTTTTCAAAACCCGTCAAAATTATCTGCCTCCTTTGTTTGACGCTGAAGGGATGCTACACATGTTTAAAATACAGAAAAATTTAAGTAAAACACATCTATCAAAAACGGCAACAAAACCTAAACTAAAAAAGCTCTTCAGGCAATCTTCAGTCAAACTTGGCTTAGATTAAGCAGGTGAAATTAGGATGCTATTTTTATCCATGCTTCACTTCGACTCCGAACTCTTCTGTGAAAAAAATCCATTACAGTAGTAAGTATTTTCCTTTTTAGAGAAGATTTACACATCACTTTACAAATGAGTTCAGCCAGGTTAACCCATTTCAGATTGCCCAGTTCTTCCATGACCTCAGAGTACAGTTTCCTCTTCTGCTGAGGAGGCATCTCCATTATGATCTGATGAAGAGGACGGAATTTGCCACTAGTCATCCACCATCCCAGGGCACCTCCCAAAGCAGCACCTGCATTTGATAATAGGACATCAAGTAGGACAAAGAAACAAACTGCTAGAGATGCACTACGTTCACTAAATATACCATCCACAATTATTAATCAATAAAATAAGTTGTTTTCTTCACTTGAAATTTAAAGGTGATCATTTTAAGTTGTCTAAACACTGGCTTTACTGATGAATTTCCCACATTTTCTACATAGTTAATTCGAAATGTATTAATATTTAAACAACACATTAAAAATGAAGGTTCAAGAAATCAAACACATAAACGTACATACCAATGAATATACCAGGTGGACCTCCGAGTATCGCCCCTAAAAAAGCCCCTCCACCAGCAACAGCAACTCCTTGTCTTGAGTTATCCACAGTCACTTTAATCTGCTCTGTCTTCGATATCTCAGAGCAGAGCTCCATCACATCATCTATTTGATGGTTCATTGTGTTGTGTATTCAAACACTGCCTGAAGAGGAGAAACAAGATCTGACTATTCTTAGATGTAAGAAGATTTAACACTGCACAGGATCGTAGACTCGTATATAAATAATGGTTTCTATCAAACAAACAACCTTTAACTACATCAAACTAAAGAAAGCAAAATCTAAACAAGTTTAAACAAGTTAGGCTATATACAATATGTAAATTAAATAACCTATGTCTGCTTCTGACAATATTTAGTTTAGTTTTCTAAACTACATTACAGCTTTAATATAACATCAGCCTACCTCTTTCTTTTGTTGACGTAACTTTGATCTTTTCATAATAAAACTTTCATCTTAAATGACTTTTTTAAGTCTCATGACCTGGATTGTTTATTTATAACGGAGACCTGGCTTCGCAACGGTGAGTTGGATCCTTTAATTGAACTTTCCCCAAATGACTGTCAGTTTTTTAGTTCACCTAGGACTATCGGGCGAGGTGGAGGTTTGGTATCGGTTTTTAGAAACTTTTTTAAGTGCCGATTGCTGCCTACGGATCATTATAATAACTTTGAAGTTCAATTACTCCAGTTTCAGTTGCCTTGTCCAGTACTTTGTGTTCTAATTTACAGGCCACCAAATTACAATAAGGATTTTATTCAGGACTTTGCTGGTTTTCTGTCAAACATTGTGCCTACTACGGACAGTCTTATTATTCTTGGTGATTTTAATATTCATGTCTGCTGCCCCTCCAAGCCGATGGTTAGGGACTTTATTCAGCTCATTGACTCTGTTAACCTTACACAGCGTATTTCTGGCGCTACTCATGACCATGGCCACACACTGGATCTGATCTTATCTTATGGCATTTCTGTACATAATGTTGATATTTCTGATTTTTGTGTATCTGACCATAAGCCTATTTTTTTTAATATCACAATGTCTGGTCCAGTTCAGAAATAATTTTCCTCATGGTCTGTTTCTCGTGTTGTCACTTCTGATACAGCCAGTCTTTTCTCTGAGGCCTTCTCTTCTCTGTATGAAAGTGTGTTAAAACTTCCTGACTCAGATCTTGGAATAGAAGAGATGATAACGCTTTTTAATAATGCCTTCTCTTGTGTTTTAGATTCTGTTGCTCCTTTTAAAGTTTCAAAACCCAAACGAAGGTCAGAACCTTGGATAAATAGTAATATACGAGTTCTCAGACAGGAATGTAGGAAAGCTGAGCGCAAATGGAAGAAAGACAAACTGCAAGTGTCTTATGAACTCTTGAAAAACGCTCTTTTTGCCTACCAGCATTCTGTAAAAAATGCAAAAACTGAATATCTTTCTGAATTAATATCTAAAAATTCACACAATCCAAAAATTCTGTTTAATACGTTAAATAAATTTTTTTCTCCTGCTAACACTTCTGGTCTGGACAGTACTCCAGAGACCTGCGCAGCATTCCTACATTCTTTTATGGGAAAGGTGAAAGCCATACGGTCTACTGTTACAATGTGCAGTCATGACCCCTCTGAACCACTCACTTGTCATGCTTTTTTTGAACGGTTTGAACCAATATCCATTTCTGAGCTTGGCGATATAGTTCACAAGATTAAGCCTAACTTCTCCTGTGGATGTTATCCCCACCTGGCTCTTTAGAGGCCCTGGATACTATCAGCCTTAGTGTATTGGCTATTATAAACAGATCCTTAGACAGTGTGTTCCTATATGCCTCAAACAAGCAGTGATCACGCCTCTTTTTAAGAAGACAAA
Source organism: Sinocyclocheilus anophthalmus (assembly GCA_018155175.1). Lineage (NCBI taxonomy): Eukaryota > Metazoa > Chordata > Actinopteri > Cypriniformes > Cyprinidae > Sinocyclocheilus > Sinocyclocheilus anophthalmus. The sequence goes on from JADLZN010007907.1 coordinate 254,712, forward strand.
TTTAGACACAACCAATCTTAAAAATTTCCGCCCTATTTCTAAGTTGTCATTCTTGTCTAAAATTTTGGAGAAAATTGTTTTAAATCAGTTATCGTCATTTGTCTCACAAAACAATATTTTAGATAAATTTCAGTCTGGTTTTAGAGCCCATCATAGCACCGAGTCTGCACTGCTGAAGGTGTCGAACGATCTACTCCTTGCTTTGGACTCCGGTAAATCTGCTATTTTAATGCTACTTGATCTTAGTTCTGCATTTGATTCAGTTGATCATGCTACCCTTCTTAATCGTCTAAGGGATGAAGTTGGCATTATGGGCACGGCACTGGATTGATTCTCATCATACCTCTCCGATAGATCAGCTAAGGTGATGATTGGACACTCGTCCTCTCCTTCTGCACCGCTCACCTATGGGGTACCTCAGGGGTCCCTCTTGGGGCCTGTCTTATTTTGTTTGTATATGCTCCCCTTGGGTTCGATCATGAGGAAATATAATATTTCATATCATTGTTATGCTGACGATACTCAGATCTACATTCCTCTCAACTCTGATCACTATTATTCTGACCTTTTTAATTGCTTTAAAGATATTAAAGGCTGGACTGGCAGAAACTTTATCCAACAAAATGAGAGCAAAACTGAGATTGTTGTCTTTTGACCCCCAGGTGCTGTCTCTGATATCACTATTAATCTAGATTCTATGTCATCAAACATTCAACCTTTTGCTAAAAACTTAGGTGTGATTTTTGACACTGATCTGAAATTTGAAAAACAGATAAGTGCTGTGGTGAAGAGCAGCTTTTTTCAATTAAGGCAAATAGCCAAATTAAAATATATGCTCTCGTTTAAGGATTTGGAGATAGTTACTCACGCCTTCATCACTTCCAGACTTGATTATTGAAATGCACTTTATATGGGTCTCAATCATTCATCACTGAATCACTTGCAGTTAGTCCAGAATGCAGCTGTGAGGTTGCTGGGACGGGGTACTTCACCGTCTCTTTTCTCTTGCAGTATAAACAAGGGCCCCTTTCCGAGCTCTTGCGTCGTTTGGGGGGGAGAATGTCTCGCTCGTCGCATCCGGCTCTCGTGTCGCTCTTTCTCGTCCTCGCGAGCATCTCTTTATGGTTTACCGGTGGCAGCTAATAGGATCCAGTTTTAAGATTTTATTATTTGTGTATAAAGCATTAAACGATCTAGCCCCATCATACCTGTCTAAACTTCTCAGCTATCAGCAATCCTCTCGCTCTCTCAGATCCTCTGATAAACTTTTCTTGCATATACCTCGCTCTCGCTTGAAATTTAAGGGGGATCGGGCTTTTTCTGTAGCCAGTCCTCGACTATGGAACAGCATACCTCTGGACATTAGACCTGCGCCTTCTCTTCCTGTTTTTAAATCCCACCTGAAGACTTATCTGTATTCCTTGGCTTTTGGATGAAATTTATTTTTGTGTATGTTAATGTGTTTTGTATTGATTATGTGTTTTTGAGTCATTTCTTTTTATTCTCTTAATCTCTATATTTACTTTATTTGTATATGTACAGCACTTTGGCATACACTAGCTGTTTTTAAATGTGCTATGTAAATAAACTGACCTTGACCTTAAGTTTGAGAAGTCAGTCTGCAAGTGACATCACACTTCCGCAGTCTGCGCAGCTGCTTTGTGCTGGCCCTTTAACGTGTGTTATGCGTATGGTATTTTTTATAAAGCTTTTCATTTATTTCGGAGCATCACCTTAATGTAACTGCATTGAGAAACTGCATGAAAAGTGCGTGTGCAGTACTTCTCCTAGTAGTACCTGCTGGACAAAACAGAAACAGCGCCCTGATAGAAAATAAATCTCATACACCACTGGTCACTTTACACATTGCTAGTATTGGGTTGGACCCCCTTTTCACTTCAAAACTACTTTAATTCTTTGGCTTTGGTCCATAATGAGATGATAGCATCATGCAGTTCCTGCACATCGATGATACAAATCTCCCATTCCATCACCACATATCGGATTGGGATCTGGTGACCATGGAGGCCATTTGATTATAGTGAACTCAGTGTCAAGTTCAAGAAATCAGTTTGGGGTGAATTGAGCTTTGTGACATGGCACATTATTCTGCAAACTGTAACCTGAGTTTCTTGTTCTTAGCTGACAGGAGTGGCATCTGGTGTGGTCTTCTGTTGCTAAACCCCAACTATTTCAAATGTGCAGCATGTTCAGCATTCAGAGATACTCTTCAGCATAACTCTGTTGTAACAAATGGTTATTAAGGCCAGGACACACCCAACTGACTTAAAAGAACTACACTCTTAAAACAAATGTGTTTAAAACACAACGTGTTATTTTCAACACATGTTCTGAGTGTGCTAAACAACTTTATTAAAAGCAAACAAATTAACAATGCATACCGACACCAACAGGTACACTAAATAGTTGAGAACTTAAAATAAAAAATTGTTAAAAAGATGAACTCTTTACAATCACAGTACAACAAATAACTAACAATAATGATAAAAACAACAAAAAAGATTAAATGAAGTCAGCACAGAGCAAAAAAATAATCCTATAACAGTATCTGAATCATTTATTCATGCTGCAATGCATGCTGGGAACTCACAAAGCCTTGACATTTCAACAATATGAAATTCTTTGTTCAGACAACTGTATTTGACTAGTTGGGATAACATTTGGGGTAATTGTGTCTGAGAAAGGTTTTTATGTAGTTTCAAGAAAATAGCACTTTTTTTCAGTGTATGAGACAGCAGAATTCCCTCAGCATTTACTGCCGGCAACACTTTTCCCAGATGCCATTGTGTGGAAGACGAATGAGAATCTTCATCATAATGTAGCACAGCTCATCTTGACCAAGTAAAAACACAGGACACATGCAAAAGATCAATCTCAAAAAAAGATTTAAAACAAGATTCATCTTGAAATGATCAAATTTACATAATGAAATAATGTTAAAATAGTAAATTACTTATAGAAATGTGTGAATGTCACATAGAAGCAAAAAATAAATAAATCATACCATCATGCTGACTGTCAGCTTTTCTTTCAAGTGATTGATGTCCATGTTCTTCTCCAAAAATGCTACTTCTTCCCACTTCCTGATGAACAAGTCTTCTTTCACATCTGTAAGCTTGGAAAATTCAGTGTCCACTGTAGCGTCTGCGTAGAATCATGCATGATCTTTGGGTTTTATGGCTTAAGAGACCCTTTTAGCTTTTGACATTTGCATATAAATTACAGTCCTGGTCACAGACGTTACACTTATATGGGTGCTAAATGTCAAATGGTCCCCCCCCCCCATCAGGGAGATGCTAACCAGTTTCACCACCCTCGCCTCATTTGGAGTTTCAAACACATTCCAAAGAGACGTAAATTACCCCCGGGGCCATGCACAATAGGCCTGGCTGACCAAGCAAACTAACACACACACACACACACACACAACACACACACACACGTAAAGACCGTTACTCTATTATACTCTACAAATATATCTGGTATATTGCATGTGTTGTTTGTACGTTTCCCTATTAGATTATCTGAGTTACCACTAGTTATTTGTATTAGTTAAAGCCATAAAAAACTTATATTCAGGTGTATGTGTGTATCTTTGGTTTAATCTATTCTAAATGTTTGTTTCTTGGTATCAATATTATCTGCTTTTTATTCCTCAAACAATGATGTACAGTATGTGATTGTGAAACGCATCATACGATTTGTACTATATTTTGGGTTAAAACTACAGAAATTCCAGACCGGCCATAAAACATGCAAATGAGCCATGAAGGGAAACAAAGGAAACTTCTCCCGCTCAAAAATTCATGCCTGGTATTGGCCAGTCCACACAGAATAGGAACCCTCAAAAGTGATTAGCCAAAATAATCTTGGCTCAGAAACCCTCTTCGTTTGATACAACACCTTTCCAAGACTCTCAAGATATTCCTCTTGAGTTTTATTTTCCGGCAATTTTTACTTTCAAGTAACGTTAGTCGCCGTGGACTTCTTCTTCAGAAGAACCAGAAGTAAAAAACTTCCAGCTGACTCCTCACAAACTCATCAAAAGACCTCCGGTGTCTACCGCATCAGGATTCTTCTTCAGCAATCGAAAACCAATGCAAGTAAACACTTAAAATTATTTAGATGCGTGTTTAAGTTTCAGCCCCTTTTTAAGGTGATTTTTGGATTCTTTGATGATTTTCAAAGGTTGTGGTTAAGTGAAGTGAAATAATGCCATTCTTTTTCTATTCTCTCTCTTTCCTTACTTTGTTTCATTCTGTATATACAGTATATGTGTTTTGCTTAGTTATATGTTAGACATAGTTTCATTTATTAAATCCCTTATATTCACAACGGATTGTCTCTGTTTGCTGCTCACAATTCGAAGTCAATGAATGTGTGAACCCTTGCTAAATTTTGCTAAATTACTGCTAGCACTGCACAAAGAATGACAGTTTATTCTTCCCTGGCCAGGAAAATAATAGTTCCTTGAATTGATAAATGATTATATTGTCTGCTCGGTGGACGGACAGATCAAATAATTGTAATATTGATTCTGCTACAGTTAATTCGATGATATAATCTAAATATTTATTATTAATCATAACCAGTTATGATTAGTCGTAAATATTTCCCTTTTGAGCTATAAAAACCCTACAGTTTTGGTGGAGAAAAATACGGGCACATTCAAACTTGGTTTGTGAGCAAACAGTATCAATTTATTTGTGTTTTTATATTATGCGCGCTTGGAGTGAGACAAGTCGCAGCGCGAACTCACTCTTTTGGATTGGATGGTTAAAAGCCACCTCCAGTACTGTATTTTAACAGCCTCTATTTGTCAAACATTTAGTCACTTTATAATTGTTAAAGTAAACTGCAGTTCATAATATTAAAATAGTTCTCTAAAGACAAAGAAATCTCTTTAAAGTAAATTTTAATATTATCAAAATCGCCTGTTGCAACGAAGAAATCTTCCTGCATTGCGATAAAGATAGATTTGAGCGATTTCCCCTTTGTGGGCATTCTCTGCTATGTCGACTTGGTACTCTAATTTGTTTGATTTTAATTTCCCTTTGCTGCATTGATCATTATCATTCTAGCCATACTTGTGAAGTGTCAAGCAGAAGGCTTTGGCTCCCTTTCCCCCCTTTCGTAGCTGTGCACAGGCGTGGAGGGATTGCACTGCTGGTGATGTGATGTTCAGCCGGCTGTCTTTTGTTTAAGTCTATGCGCAGTCGGTAGGACTTTTTAAATTCTTTCTGAACCAAGTCAAGTTCCTTTCTAATTGCTGAGTCAGGGTTGGACCTCAGCTCTGTCTGTATGCAAGTGGCCTTGTAAGGCCTAAGATGTGGTGTCTCTCTCATTTAGGTCCACATATGTTGTTTTAAGAGTGACTTTGTGTAAAACAGTTCTCTTTTCAAGTCCTGTCCAATGGCTTTTTCCAGCGGGGCTTGGTGTCTAGCAGCTGTTAGAGCCTCCTGAAGACTGGTGATTTCCTTCTGTTGCACCATTCTGTGAGGTTCTTTGCATACGTTCTGTGCTTTCTCTCATTGACCAGGTGTCAGTTCTCTGCAGAATTCTATGACTTGCAGTTTCAGCTCATATACCACCTGTCTGAGGCCCTTGAGGGTGTGGACCAAGGAGAAGATTATGCTGGTCAGGTGTTCACTATGTAGCTAGTCCGCGTTCCTTCTTTGCCATTGCAAGGTCGTTGGCTGCTTGGAGCTGAGCTGAAGGATGTCGATTACAGTGCTCTGCTAAGTGTCCAGGTGGTCCTGGTGAGCTGGCAGGGCTGGATGTCTGTGGAATGTCTGCGACATACTGGCACACTTGTGGGAACACCAGAGAGAGAGAGTCACAAGGCAAATGCAGGTACGTACAGGGGTGTTAAGGTATCTCTAAGGGGAACGGTTGTGTAGGCCGTGTAAGGTATGAATATCTGGTGGGAGGCAGCTAGTGAGGTAGTGTGCTATGTTTTTGTGTTCGTGAACATAAAGGAAGAGTTTGAGTAACTTTGTTAAGCAGGGGTCAGCTGATGACCGGGCTATACATGTAGTCAAACTATTACTTAAAACACTGATGGTTCACGGGTTTGGTCACTATGACGAAACTGAAATAAAATAAGATGACCTCAAAAAAAAAGGAAGATTTGACCTATTTTAGTTTTGTTTCTAAGAGATACGGCTAAGCAGGTGTCACTTGTGTGTGATGCTGCAATAGAGTTCATAACCCTAGGGTTAATCTGTAGCTAAATACAGGGGATTTTTTCCCACCAAATACCTCGTCAAAAGAAAAAGAAACAGTGGGAAATGTTCCTAGTTCTATCTTGGCCTACAATGTGTTGAACAGTAGCTGCCCTTCAATGTATTAGGCCTGGCACTGAGGCGTGAGGAGAAGTAGAGAGGAAACAGGGATTAGGCTACTAATAACCTGTATAACTCGTTAAGGAAACAACAGTTGCTAGAACTACTGTAATCCTATACAAAAAGCGAAGATGGTGATGGTGAAATAACTAAAATAAGGTAAAAGTTGTAACGAATCAGCTCATGGGAAACATGAATAATTAACCATAACTAGTTATAAATAATTATGAATATTTTAGATCCGGTGTAGATATTTAGCTGACCTCTCAGGGTCAACTGTCTTTTCAATTCTAAGAACTTTAATTTCCTGGTTAAGGAAAATAACTTCCTTACGGTACAATTCTACAAAAGCTTGTAGCATAAAACTGCATGATTAAGTGACTCCAGTTATGAGCAAACAATGAACCAAGTCAAGTGTGATTACAAGTAAGGTTTTATTAACTACATAAAAACTTAAACTAGACTAACATGCTACATAAACACATAAACTAGTCTAACATACACATACACACACACACACAGTTGAAGGGAAGGTAAAAGCTTAACGCAGTAGTAAAGCACAGAAAGAGATATAAGGAATGAAATTTATGGAACCATATTGCATATTCAGCAGATCTACACCTGAGGGAAACGTCAGATTCTTAATTCAAACACACCTTTGAAAAAAGGTGCAAATGATACCTAATGTATAAATTAATAAGACTAAGTTTGATACTTGCAAGTATCGTCTGTCTGAAAATAGATTCCTGAAGCAATCTTAAGGCCCAAGATCTTGCTAAAGTTGGTTGATGAGAAAGAACCAGTTTGCGTCAGAGTAACTGGAAGAATGGAAAGGACAAGGCCGAAGACTGGCACGAGCTTAGCGTTTCCGGAAGAGTTTTTCTTACATCCTCTCAGAATTAAAACAAACCACCAACCGGGTGGGTCCCTGGAGCGGGGCCTTTAAGGTCGGAGAAGATCCCCGCTTCTCAAGATGGGATTGTCCAATGAGAAATGCCGGAATCCCAAGTGGGAGTTTTGAGATACTGGGGCATTTTTATGGCCCTTTGTTTGAAAGCATGGTAAGTTGCATATGAAGCTTGTGTAAAAATTATCAAAGAATCTTAGAACACTAATATGTTGCGTAGATATAAACATACAATATACACTCTCAATTAGATCATCCGAATACGAATTCATAGTTACTAGACATGGTAGAGTTACTTATAGTGAAAGGATGACAGGAGTGTGTTTCGATTATAAACCTGCATCACAGTATACAATTTCCAAGACAAAATACACGATGACAATAATATACACAATGACCTGAAGGATCATGTGTGTTCATTCAAAGAAAGTTGTCTATTAATTAAGTAGCAAAGAAAAGTCCTTCCCTTGTGGATTTTCCCTATGGGCAAGAAAAAGGGGATTTTCTTCACCTAAATTCCAGGAGTTCGTAAATGTATCGGGTGTCAGGGTTACCATGAAACAAGGGGACTGTTCGGCTTCCTGGGGTGTTACAGAGTATTTGTTTAATCTAGCTAACAAAATATATATTGTGTGTTTGAGTGGTCCAGACGCTACAATTTACAGACTCAAAGACATTGTCAATGTTGGATTTTGGCAGGGAAACACTCACATCAGAATACACACACCAGATATGGTAGCCTACCACAACAATAACCCACAGTTATACCTGGCCCCAAACCTGCGCATATGTACCCTGACCAAAGACATTCATTATCCCTGCCCCAGCAAGCCCTTCCTCCGAGACAACACTGAATGAATCTGCGGGTTACAACCCATGCAAAAAGAGACACTCTGCCCCGCTGAGGCCAAATCTCGCTCACAAGTCACAGAAACACAAGCAGAGATTGTGGCAAATCAGTGGCTCGTCAACACGCCCATCCGTACCGCCACACTGACCTATGACCAGCACGACACTGCCACCCGTGTCAGCCTGCCCAACCAGAGTATGTGGATTCAAGTGCCCAAAGGTGCCATCCTCCACCTCGGTGACCTGGCGCTGTACCACCTTCCAAGTGAACAGTACCAATCCGAGGTAGAAATGCCAGCCTTCTTCAGGGACCACAATCTCACCCTGGAACCTGAATTGGAACTGAGCATTGAGAAAGGGGGGTCCCAGATGATTGACATCACCCCAATCGACACAGCCCTCCAAGCACTGTCCCGGATACCTGTCCAGAACACCTTTCCCGTCGCTCGATCCTGGACCTCTGCCGACACGGCACTTTGCCTTGCCACAGCAATCGGGTACACCCTAACACTCGGCCTTGCTTTTGTCCTGTTTAACAGAGTCAACGGGGTGCAAAGGTCCATGAACAGGTGCACAGCTGCCCTTCCTCGAACCTTCAAACGGAGCCACCAGAAGAGAGGGACCCAGGCAGAGACAATGCTGAACCTGACCAAGGTTAACACCCACGCTGAGGATCCGAAGGCTGAGGAAAATTAGGAAAATCCACCTGCCATCTGACAATCCTGATCCACCTGCCATCTGACAATCCTGATCAACCTGCCATCTGACAATCCTGATCCACCAGCCATCTAGCTATTATGATCCACCTGCTACCCGATCATCATGATCCACCTGCTGCCCGACCATCATGAAAACTGTTGTCTGACGAAGTGTGCAGGTGAACTTCGTCAGCCAAAAGGGGGGCTGTAGCGTCTGCGTAGAATCATGCATGATCTTTGGGGTTTTATGGCTTAAGAGACCCTTTTAGCTTTTGACATTTGCATATAAATTACAATCCTGGTCACAGACATTACACTTATATGGGTGCTAAATGTCAAATGGTCCCCCCCCCCATCAGGGAGATGCTAACCAGTTTCACCACCCTCGCCTCATTTGGAGTTTCAAACACATTCCAAAAAGACTTAAATGACCCCCGGGGCCAGGCACAATGGACCTGGCTGACCAAGCAAACTAACACACAAACACACACACACACAACCCACACAGTAAAAGGGACGTTACTCGATTATTAATCTACAAATGATATCTGGTATATTGCATTGTGTCTGTTTGTAAGTTTCCTATTAGAAGTAGCTGAGGGGAGTCTGTAAGCCCTTAAACACCGATATTCAGGTGTAGATGTATCTGTGCAATAATCTATTCTAAATGTTTGTTTCTTGGTATCAATATTATCTGCTTTTCATTCCTCGAATAATGATGTACAGTATGTGATTGTGAAATGCATTATATGTTTTGTACTATATTTTGGGTTAAAACTGCGCAATTTCCAGACCGGCCATAAAACATGCAAATAGTCATGAAGGGAAACAAAGGAAACTTCTCCCGCTCAAAATTCATGCCTCTTATTGGCCAGTCCATACAGAATAGGAATTCTCAAAAGTGATTAGCCCGGAATAAACTTTGCTAAGAAACTCTTCTTCGTTTGAGACAACAGTTTTCGAAGACTCTCAAGATCTTGCTTTTGAGTTTTTATTTTCCGGCAGTTTTTACTTTCATGTAACGTTAGTCGCTGTGGACTTTTCTTTCAGAAGAACCAGAAGTAAAAACTTCGAGCTGACTCCTCACGAACTCATCAAAATACCTCCGTTATCTCTTCTTCAGCAATCGAAACCAATGAAAGTAACCGCTTAAAATTATTTAGGTGCGTGTTTAAGTTTCAGCCCCTTTTTAAGGTGATTTTTGGATTATTTGATGATTTTCAAAGGTTGTGGTTAACTGATGTGAAATACTGCCATTCTTTTTCT